>JAKUCV010005647.1:0-31773 GCA_028386065.3 Turnera subulata | reverse complement strand
CAATATCTCTTCTTCTTTGAGAAAGAAAGGAAGAGCTAAAACACACCTTACACACAGCCCCGGTTTTGTTGCTAGCACTTCAGTCCGGGGAGCTCGAAGCTTGTTTCGTGGGACGATTCCAAGCTATCACGGTTCGTGTGGATACCGTAGAGGAGCAGGTCTTCTTCTTGTTCTTACTGATTCGGTTTCCGGCTTAGGTAAAAGATCCTAACACTACAGGTAAGTAAAAAATTGTTATACGGTTTACTAGCTTCACATGTGTTCTTGGTTGTTTCCCTTGTCTTCCGCTGCATATATCCGCTTTTATATGAATGTCATATAGCCTAGGGAAACTTACATCTTGTTGGCACGCTTCTTTTGCCGTCCGCTGGAGACGACCATGTGCTCTTTCAGACCGATGATGTTTGTCTTGAACCGCTTCTTGGGAGGTTCTTCATTGGAGCTTGTTGGGAAAGCAGTGCCGCCGATATAGCTGTTGTTCTCAGAGTCTGAGGTGGTTCGAGATCAGATTGTAGAGTCCATGACTGTGTGTGAGTTTGTCAGTCATGAGGTTCGATTTTTATAGAGGATGAGATTTCGCATAGGGGTAAAAATGGCATCTCGTGTTGGTTCAGAGTATACCAGAAGTTTACAAGGGTAGGACCCGCTGAAATGATGATTGAATTTCGAGGACGAAATTCTTTTAAGGTGGGTAGAACTGTAACGCCCCGGTTTTTTTCGTTTTTTTTAATTTATAAAAAAAAAGATTCTGGTGACGGAAATAAAATTTATTTTCCTTGGAGTTATTAATTTGAAGTGGATAATATGTCGTGTTGGAGTTTCGTCGGATGTAAAAATGCGTTTCTGGATGAAATACGAAGTTAATCGTTGTTTCAGTCTAAACTACGTCGTTTTGGGCTAGAGAGAAAAAAAAAACCTAAGGATGGGTCAACTTGGGCGGGTTGACCAAGCCAAACCAAACGACGCGTCGTTTGGGCCGGCTGGGTCAAGCCCTAGGAGCCTTCCCCCATTCTTCTTTTTTTTTCCCCCCCTTCTCTTCCTGTTTTTTTTTTCTTCCTACCGCCGCTGCCTTCAACGGCTTTATCTCCCACCTTCAATCATGCCATCAACGGCATGATACCCCACCATCTCTCCCTTTTTCTTTTCCCTATCTCTTTCACTTCCTCTTCCCTCAAATCGATTCCCGAAACCCATCACTCCTTCCCTTTCTCTCTCGCCGACACCAACACCATCTTCTTCCTCCCTCGTCGACGATCGCCTCTCCTTCACTGGTCGTCGCTGCTGCACCGAGGTCGGGTTGGGACGCCAGTTTAGGATTGGGCGGAGAACTCGAGATCGAGTTCGAGTGTACGCCGCCATCGCTCTCCGTGACTGTGGAGAGGAGGCTCGACGCCAGATCCGACGAGGCTTCGCTGCGGGTTCCGTCGCCATTGTTGGTAAGCTCTCTCCGCCTTCCTGTGTTTTGCTCTATCTTCTTTGTTCGGCTCGAGGTGGTGTTTTATCTAACCTAGGCGGGTTGTTGTTGTGTGTGGTTGTCGGTGGCGGTTGTGTGTTGGTGGATGGCGATGGGTGTGTGTGTATCGTGGTGATTTTGTGGCGGTGTTTGGTTGTGGTGTTCGGGCTCATGTTGCCGGATTTGGTGCTGTTGGTGCGGGTCGTGCTGGGCAGTGTTGCTACTAGCTCGATCGGTTGGGAGGTTCGGTTGGAAGGTTGCTGCTGCGGGGCTGTTCTGGCAGTGTGGGTTTCAATTCCGGCAGGGGAGCTGCGTGTTGAGTTGAACGACTGCGGTTCTGCTCGGAGGAAACGAATTCTCCGGTAAGGATTCAATTCCCGTATCGTTTCCTAGGATCATTCGTTGTGTTTTGTTGTTTCCTTTCGATGATGCGGAAACCGTGTAGTTGAAATTCTTGTTGATTGGTATTCGGTTGATTTCCAGTAAGGGTGTTGAAGCTCTACTTGCTGTGGACTTGGAATTTTTACAGATTCGAGTTGAGCAATTTGTTTCGCTTTGTGGGGTTCAGTTTTTTCTTGGGCTGAGGCGAAATTCCGACGAGGTTGACCGGAATTCGGCGAGGCTCGGGAATTTTCCGGCGAAGGCTCGGGTTATGTCCGGCGGGATATATCTTTTCTTCTTCGACTACTAAACGGTATTTATTTCCGGTTTTGTCCCGGTTTCGTTTGTATATATTTTAATGGATTTATTGGGTGTATATACTTTTATTTCTCTATGTGATTGGTGGATTATCGAGAGTGGGGAGTTAGAGAGTGTGGCCGGAAGACTTACCGACACGGATAGAGTTTTAGGCCGATCAACTCTTGGGCTCGGAACCAGCTTTAGAACGATGCTTGGGAAAACTGGGCCCAGGCCCAATAAAATAATTATAAAGCTTAGAATGTTTTTATGGACTTAAAGATTTGGACTTAAGGCCTAATAACAATTAAATAAGTTATGGACATTAAGGAACGGGCTTGAAGCCCAATTGGATAATTGGTTAGTATGGACTTAAAGAAGTGAGCCTTGGGCCCGAGAACCTATTCATGAGCTTAGACCCGGAAATCTTATAATCGAATAGTTAGGGTCGGGAGTTACTCGGTTTGAATATACCTTTAGTGTACATGTACGGTTCTATTTCTTCAAAAATTTGTTTAGTGATTACATTATGTGCCGGTATTCAGGCACGGGTGATACCTCGGGAGCTGTGGACTCAGACTCGGGGAGAAGTCATAATCTGTATTTTGGAGGTGACATTACAAGTCTTTTATATATGCTTTGTGAATGCATGTTGATGTGGTTTGTTTGTTTACTTGCCTTGTTTGCTACAAGCGGCGATTAGAATTGTGCACCTGATTGCTTTCACATGTTTAGTTTCGGTAAAAAGAATTGTCATGGAATATAACATGTAATTATGTTTTGGTGATAGTGTGTGGTTATGGGCCGAAGGCCCGGATGAAACAATAATACATAACACATCCCTGGAAAACATAATGCATTACAAATGGAAATGTAAGAGTATAACTAAGAATAAAATACTAATTTCTACTGTGGAGTCAACTGGTAGCCCCGAGGGAGGGTTGGGTACCCTTGGGTCACATTATGCGGTTTTGCATGGTTATCCCAGGGGATGGTAGGTGCACCCCTGGAAGACTTGCACCAGTTAGGTGTGTTTGAGCGCACCCTCATGAAGCTAGCGGCCACTCGAGGTTTATCGGTGGTTTTTGACCTCAGAATCTACCCCTTCTGAGGTTCGACACATGGGTTTCACACTCGGATCTGATCAGATGCGCTACCGAGACTTGACTCACAGTAGAGGGCCCATAATTATAATAATAATAAAATGCATTGAAATCTAAATAATAAAAACAATAGCACGATAAGATGTTTATGTGTTGGTGTGTGATTCTGATATTGCTTGTATGCTGTACTTGTGCTCGTGAACTACTCACCCTACGAGCATGACTTCACTTTCATGTATACATAGACTTTTAATGTTCACTGAGTAGGCGACTCACATAATCGCCACCGTTGTTTTTCAAACCTTAGTTAGCGTGCTGTTCTCGCCTCTATCTTTCGACTCGATGTTCAGACGCGGATACCTCAGCAGGTAGTTGTGCATCACCTCTCGGTTGGATCCATAGAACCCATTTGCGTGTTGTTTTTCTCTATCACAATTTTATGATATTCATCTTCCGCTGCCTAAGACTTATTTTGAGATGTCACAATTGGTTCATTACTTTGTTGGCAGTTTGCCGGAACCTGATTTGTGTTTTTTTTTTCGACGCTTTGCTGGGTTGGCTTATGACTCATTAGGCTGGTTTATTTCCTTACATTTTATGACATCTCAGTGTTAATAAGTTTTTATGGATATTGTTTGTGTGCCGAGCCACTGGTTTTCGTACCACGGGTCTCAAGGATATTTTGGTAAATTCCTTTCATTAAATTGTTTTATTACTAAAAATTTGGGATGCTGCAGCTGAATTGGTGAAGGTGCTCTCCTTGAGGGGGATAAAAAGCATCACGCCCCGAGTTCGAATCCCTAGTGCTGCAGCATGGTAAAGGATTTAATCGGGCGGAGGGAGTGATGTAACAATACCTGGGTTTGGTGGGTCCCTAGGGGAGAGGGCCTTCACAAGTCGGCTCTATGGATCCAACCGGGAGAAGAAGCACAGCTACCTGCTGGGATAACCACGTCCGTACTCCGGAAAAGAAGAGTGAGACTGCACACTAACTAAGAGTCTGAAAAACAACGGTGGCGATTATGTGAGTCGCCTACTCAGTGAGCAGTATAAATCTAATTACGTAGGTGTGCAAAGCAAGCCAGAAAGGAAAGTAGAGAAACAAACACAAGTAAGCAAACACACAATAACCAGTACTAACATGCCAACCATATAAAGCAAACAGTTTATATTTTTCATCTGTTGTGTGTTAGGTTTTATTATTACATTTATTATTCAGGGCCCCCTACTGTGTGCTTCGAGCTCGGTCCCGTCTCATGAGACAACCAGGGCGAAAGCCCAATATAACCAGGCATAAAGCCAAAATATCACCATAGAGAGAGAGAGAGAGACAGAGAGAAAGAGGGAGGTAGAAAGGGGGAGATAGAAGGAGGGAGGTAGAACCGGTCATCACAGACCCATATGCTAAACCGCATATACCATGCTATCTCGCATGCAAACCAGAGGGGTATCACTTCCCGCTCGAACCAACCGGTCATCAGCACACAGTAGCCTATCTTCTACTGTACATTATTCTTGTTCATACTTAAGAGTTTTTGTGTGCCAAGAGTTGTGATTTAACAAGGTTGTGTGAATTATTAACTCAATCAAGCATTCGGGTCTCCAACCCACAGTACATCATACAGATCACCCAAAATCACTCCACATATTATATTCCATAACAATTTAACAGTCATGCTCATTAGGCAACTAGTAATACACAGGCACACAATACAGATCATGGCATGTTAGCAAACAAGGCATGCAACTCGGACAAACCAATCTAACCAGCACACGCATACAAACATAAAAAGACTTATAAGGTCACCTCAACGACGATTATCCTGTGGAGCTTTTCCCAAGACAGATCCTCCAGCTCCCGAGGTATTACCCGTGCCTGAATACCGGCGCACACAAATAGTACAAAACAATTATAACAAACCGTGCATGCATGATACTTATATGCTCAACTGAGTGAAACCCGACCCAAACTACCCGGTTAAGTAATTTTCAAGGTCTAAGCCCAAAAGGGTATAACTCCTCACTAAAACTCCAAAAGACAAGGATCTAGGGTTAAGCGAGCTTAAGCCCATCTGAATTCAAGATAACCTCTCGGGCCTAAAGCCCACTTCCACAAGTCTGCAATTATCCAAATTTATGAATTTGGGCTTGGAGCCCATTCCTTAAAGTCCATAACGAGTCCCCGGGCCTAAAGCCCATCTAAGTCCAAAACCGAATCCCGAGCCTAAAGCCCGTTATGAAGTTGGGCTTAAAGCCCGTTACCCAAGTCCAAAGGTTATCCAATTTAAGTCATTGGGCCTCAAGCCCATATCTTATGGTCCAACAAAGTCCCACGGTCTTTAAAGTCGGTTAGCTGGGCCTAGGCTTGGTTTTTCATAAATACAGTTCTAAGGTCATTCTCAAGCCCAAATGTTCCCGGCCTATAGCTCTACCCGTGTCGGTAAATTTTCGGCCACACACTCTCACACCCCCACACACGGTTTCACTAAAACTCGATATTCCCGATACATGAAAGTACTTGTTTAATTATACATGCCATGAATGAGATTAAAACATAACAAAGAAGATACCCTCAAGCCGGAAATATTATGCCTTGTCGGAACAAAACCCGAGCCCTCGTCGGAAAATTCCCGAGCCTCGCCGGAAAATTCCCGAGCTCGCCGGATTCCGGTCAACTCACCGGAAAACACCCAAAGCCACCAAAACAACCAAACAAAAACTGCCACAGCCCGGAAGAGAACCATTTCAGCCAACAACCAACACAAAACGAAATTGAAAGGGAACAAGGAGGTTGCATCCTTACCCGAAGAACAACTCTAACTTCCCGGAATCCGTCCACCACCAAAACCCGAGCCGTGAAGCACCTCTGCCCCGAGAAGAGGCTTGCGAACACTGGTTCTGCACAGCCTCTCCCGACCGAGACCACCACCTGTACTGCCGGCAAAGACCCGACCACCAGTAGGTACCACCGGATCCGCCAGCACAACCGACCAACAACCACAAACCTGCCACCGTCCAACACCAACACAACACGACAGACACACGAACAACACAACAATCCCCCACCGCCATGACGAGCCCAGCCGCCACCCACAACACCAAAGAACCCATCAACACAAAAACCAAAAATCGAGAAAAGAAAAGAAGAGATAAGCAAATGGAAGGGAAGGGGGGAGAGTCGGCTTGCCTGACTGATGGCGGCGGCGACCTCATCTCAAAGGCGACAGTGTCGATTAGTGCACAAGCCGGCAACGCGAGGAGGCGAGACAGAAGCAGATGGTGACGCAAGGAGAAGAGATAGATGGCGAATCGGAAGGTGGAGAACGAAAAGAAAAAGAAAGGAGATCAAGAGGGAGCCGTTGTGAGGTTTGAGCTGCAGCGGCGAGGAGAAAGAATAGAAGAAAAGAGAAGAAGAGAAAGAAAAGAGGGGAAAAGGGTTTGGCCAACCTAAGACCAAAACGACGCCGTTTGGTCTTTAGGCGAGGTGTCAACGCCTCTTATACTAGGGTTTTCTAATTATTCCTTTTCTTTTCCTTTTAATCCAATGCTACGTAGTTTTAATAAAAACTACAGTAACCTTCCTGTTTCACCCTGGAACACCAATTATTTTGAAAGAACCTGATTAGATATAAATTCCAACTTAAAAATTAATATTTCCCAATGAAAATAAATGATACCCTTGACCGAAAATCCCGAAATTCCTCAAGGGTAAAATTGGAAATAAAATTCCAAAAAAAATTCCATAAATTAAATTATGTAATTCCGGGGCGTTACAGAGGCTTTCATGAGACAAGAAGCATCAGATAAACTCGGCCCTAAATCCGTCAAGTGCCTCTTTGTTAGATATCCTAAGGAAACTAAAGGATATTATTTCTATAATCCCACAAAGCACAAAATGTTTGTTGCTCGTACTGCTATTTTTCTAGAAAGAGAATTCATTTCTAGAAAGATCAGTGGGAGGAAAATAGAACTCGAAGAAGTTCGAGGTATAGAGGCTGAGATGGAACAAGGACAGGAACCACAAGATGTTGTGGGTGAAAAACCTGTGCTTGTAACACATGGACTACGTAGGTCTGATAGGATTCGGCATGAGCCTGAGAGATATGGATTTCTTATGACTCATACTGGAGATGTGATGCTCATAGAAGAGGATGAGCCCACTTCCTATCAGCAGGCTATTACGGGTCCAGACTCTAAGAAGTGGCTAGAAGCCATGAATTCGGAGATGGAATCCATGTATGGATCTTGGTTGATCCACCTGAAGGGGTAAAACCTATTGGGTGCAAGTGGGTCTTTAAGAAAAAGACTGACATGGATGGTAATGTGATTACCTTTAAAGGGCGATTGGTTGCGAAAGGTTTTAAGCAAGTTCATGGTATTGACTATGATGAAACTTTCTCACCAGTTGCCATGGTTAAATCCATCCGGATTCTATTGGCTATAGCAGCATATCATGATTATGAGATATGGCAAATGGATGTCAAAACTGCTTTCCTTGATGGAAATCTTTTAGAGAATGTGTACATGACACAACCTGAAGGTTTTGTCACTCCAGAAAATGCTAACAAGGTATGCATGACACGCCCGTGTCCCAATTTATTAATATAAAATAGAATTTAAATATAAAATAACTAAATTGCCCTTATCATTCTCGGGACACGAAAATCATCAACAACATGATCAACATTTAATCAAATAATAAATAATACAATGGAATCAAGTACGCAGCGGAAGACAAAAATACATAGCAACATGCATGCAATGAACCCTAAGGGAAGCACCGCCACCTGCTGATATACTCTTCTGATCATCGATCAGCTAACCTGTGTAAAGACTGTGAGGGGATGAGACCAACCACTGTCTCTCCACAAACAAATAACCTAGAGTATACTAATACAATTCAACTACAAATACACCGACATTAAGCAATAGCAATCACAGTGCACAAACAAGTCACAATACACAACACAAGTCATCGTCAGACTTCAAACCATCACTTATCATTGCTTATATTATTTTCTTCGTTAATAGGTTTAAATATTTTATTAGAATCCAATATTTTATTAGGGCCCTCTACTGTGTGCGTCGAGCTCAGTCCCGTCTCATGAGACAACCAGGGCATAAGCCCAATATAACCAGGGCAAGGCCCAATACAATCAGTGAGAGAGATAGACAGAGAGAAAGAGGGAGGTAGAAAGGGGGAGATAGAAAGAGGGAGGTAGAACCGGTCATCACTGACCAATATGCTAAACCGCATATACCATACTATCCCGCATGTAATCCCGAGGGGTATCACTTCCCGCTCGAACCAACCGGTCAACAGCCCCACAGTAGAATTTTATAGTTCGTTATTCTCAATTATGCTTTAAGAATTTTGCCATACGTTATTATCAAACAGGGTTGTGTGGATTTAATATCTTATTCTCAAAACCGGGCCACCAGCCCTCAAGTCACCACATGAACCACAAAGTCATATCACATGTTATATCTCATAACCAACAAACTCATGCTCAACTGGCATATCATAACAAACAGGCACGTAATACACGTAGTCAGACATACTGCATCAAGGTATCATCATTAAGATGTAAACGCAAATAAGAGCATCAGCACGGCAGGCATATATACATATAGCATTCAATACCAACCAAGTATTACCACTTCATGTTCCAAGTTTATTAACCGAGCATTGTAGGCAGTAATGCATACAAAGGTTTATAAGTCCTCACCTTGGCCACAATAATTGCCTCGGAAGCCGAAGCCTTAACCCGCCTCAACATTCCTATGTCCATAACGTCCTACGAATATACACATCATATAAGATGCTTACTCATCACAAATAAATAAATGCATGCCAATGTATGAACTTGAGTTTATCCCGTAGCCTAAGGCCCGTTACTAAACCATCAAGGTCAAAGCCCAAACAATCTTATAATCTTAGTCCAAGACTAAAGGTCCACTTAATTAAAATATTAGGTTTTATCCTCCTTTGGGCCTAAGGACCATAACCATAATAGTTGTCAGTTTTTATTATCCATTGGGCCTAAAGCCCATTCCCATAATAGTCACTGAGCCTAAAGCCTATATATCCTTGATATCATTAATTGGGCCTGGCCCAAATCGTTATAAAAATAATCCAACTATTTTACAAACTCAAGCCCAGTCTTCCGACCTAAGCCTATACGTGCCGGTAAGATTCCGGCCGCGCCACTCACCACTCGCACACCCGGTTTCCACTAAGTCCATATCGTTTTAATACATTAAATAAATGCATTTACACAACATGACATGTACAAAATCAAATAACGGCCAACACCGAGAATTACCATGTAATGTCGAAAAAGAAATTATGTCTTGCCGGAACAGCAACCCGAGCCTCGCCGGAACATTTTCGAGCTCGCCGGATTCTGATAACCTTGCCAGAAAACATTACAACAACCGAGAAAAAGAACCCCGACTACTCTGCCAAAATCAAACAGCAACCCAACAACTTAACAACTCAAGAAACACCAAGGAACATAATTAAATCACAACGGTAGGCACCAGAACCTTACCGGAACAAGGAAACCATCCCGAGCCTATCAAAGTGCTCGGAAACCACCCATAAAACTGTGCAGAACCCGGAGTCACAAAACCAAACTGTCCAAAACTGCTATAGCACATCTCGGCCACCATCAACCACCGTCGGCAACACAGCAACAAGGCCATCAAAACCCACCTTCCGACCCAAGCTCGCCAAACACACTCAATCCATCGAACCAGGAACGGCAACAACAAACCATCACCCCACCTGCAACTCAAAGGCAGCGGCGAAGGCTCGTGTCAACTTGCAGCACAGGCTGTCGCACTCGCACCAGGTCTGCTCCCGCATCCTCGACGTGGCAAGCTGCAGCGGTGGCGTCTCGATCGGGGATGGCGACGGATTAGAGAGGGAAGAGGAAGCAAGGGCGGCGGCGTCTATTCGAGAGAGGCAGAGAAAGTCGGGTATGAGGAGAAGAGAACAAAAGAGAAAGAAGGAATAGAAGGAGAGGGAGACTTTGAGGGGATTGATGGTTTAGGTAGAGGTTGTGGAAGGGAAGAACGTGGGAGAATAGAAAATCGGGAGGAAGATGGGCTGTGGCGCAGATGGAAAGAGAGAAAAAGAAAAGAGAGAGAGAAAAGAATGAGGGAAGGGTTAGGGTTGGCCGGCCTAGACCAAAACGACGTCGTTTTGGTCTTAAGGCGCGGTCAACTCCTCCCAGTCAACGCGCGAGTTAGGGTTTGTTTTAATATATATTTTTTTATCTTTTCTTTTCCTATTCCCAAAACTACGTAGTTTCGAACCCAAACTACTGCAAACCCCGCATCAAGCCCCGAGACACATCTACTCCAACAAAACCCGAACAAAGGACAAGTCCAACTTAAAGTAATGGTTTCAAGAGAAATAGATAAATTTATAATTAATAATTTTCTAGACCCAAAATGCCAAAAATTCCACAAGGTAAAAATTGGAAATAAAATTCTAAAAATTTCGAAAATTCCATAAAAATTAATTAACGAAAAATCAGGGCGTTACAATGCAAGTTGCAGAGATCCATTTATGGATTAAAGAAAGCTTCTAGGAGTTGGAATCTTCATTTTGATGAAGTAATCAAACAGTTTGGTTTCATTAAAAATGAAGATGAGCCATGTGTTTACAAGAAGGTTAGTGGGAGCACAATCGTTTTCTTGTTATTGTATGTTGACGACATTCTACTCATTGGGAATGATATTCCGACACTACAGTCTGTAAAGACTTGGTTAGGAAAGAATTTCTAAATGAAGGACTTAGGAGAAACTGCTTACGTGCTAGGTATAAAGATCTATAGAGATAGATCCAAAAGGCTTCTTGGGCTAAGTCAAAGTACATATATTGACAAGGTGCTAAAGAGATTTAGCATGCAAGATTCCAAGAAAGGTTTCTTGCCCATGTCACATGGCGTATCTCTCTCAAAGAATCAATGCCCTAGAACATCTAAGGAGAGAGAGCGGATGAGTAAGATTCCTTATGCATCAGCAATAGGATCTATCATGTATGCCATGCTATGTACTCGACCAGATATCGCATATGCATTAAGTGTCACAAGCAGATACCAATCTGATCCCGGTGAAAGTCACTGGACAGCGGTTACGAACATCCTTAAGTACTTGAGAAGGACTAAGAATGCATTCCTTGTATATGGAAGCGTTGATGTGCTTGTTGTGAAGGGTTACACAGATTCTAGCTTTCAAACTGACAGGGATGACTTTAGATCGCTGTCAGGTTATATGTTTTATCTTGGAGGTGGTGTTGTATGCTGGAAGAGTTCAAAGCAAGAGACAGTTGCCGACTCTACAACTGAGGCTGAGTACATAGCTGCCTCAGATGCGGCGAAAGAGGCTGTTTGGATTAAGAAGTTCATAACTGAACTTGGGGTGGTTCCTAGTATTGATGGTCCGATTGAGCTCTATTGTGACAACAATGGGACAATCGCACAGGCTCAAAAACCTAGATACCACCAGAGATCCAAACATATACTCTGACGCTATCATCTTATTAGAGAGATCATTGATAGAGGCGATGTCAGGCTGTGCAAAGTTCCTTCTGAGAACAATGTAGTAGATCCATTGACGAAGCCACTCACACAGCAGAAGCATGATGGTGATACTGCATCCATTGGCATTAGATACATGGATGATTGGCTTTAGTGCAAGTGGGAGATTGTTAGTGTAATATGCCCAAAAGCCAATCATTGGATGATTGTACATAGTCATGTAAGTACATTAAGGTTATTCCAATAAATATGTTTATGAGATAAACGCTTGCCTACAGGGTCACACACTTAGAACTGTTGATTCGAGCTGGTGGTTGAACCACGGTTGGACCGTGGTTTGACCAGTTGGTTGGAGCAGAGTATTGAGCTAGTGGTTAGACCATGGTTGAATGATGGTTGGACCGGGTCATTTTGGGCTAATTTGGTTCACTAATTATCAGAATTATTGAACCAGAATTAGTGCCATATGATGTGTAATCCTATATATGATGAGCGGAATAAAGCCTTTTTTCATTCTTGTATTAGATCTCAAAGTTGAAAGTCATCCCTGTATTGAATTTTGGTTTGTTTTCATCCCTCTATTTGTGGATGTTGGCTTATTTTCATCCTCGTGTTCACCTTTTTGGCCTACTTGGAGGGATGAAAACAAGCCAAAATCCTCGAACAGAGGGATGCAAATAGGCCAAAACTAATACAGGGATGACTTTCAACTTTATGGTCTAACATAGGGATGAAAAAAGGCTTCAGTCCTATATATAATTAATGCTTAGTGGAGCATTAAGTCAAAGTGGAAACATAACCATGAAGGAAAAGACATGATTATGTTGGCCAATGACTTAATAAACTATGCATTTCAAGTGTGTATAAATAGGGTGAAGGTTTGATCAGATTTTCAGACCAAGCAAGGCTTTACACCATATTCACACTTGAGAAAAACACATCAAACACTTTCTAGTCTATAGCTCTCGAAAATTCTGCAGCTAGCACTGCGGTTCGGGAGTGCTTGGGTTAGTGATCGTGAGACGGTTGCTAGCAGTCATCAACGGTTTGTGTGGATACCGTAGAGGAGCCAGATTTCTTGTCGGGTTCTTGCTGATTCTACACTACAGTTGGGTGAAAGACCTCAACCAAGCAAGGTACGAAAAATTGTTATTCGGTTTAGTTAGCTTCACTTGGATCCTCCATGAGTACCGGGTCTTTCCGCTGCATTTTGATTGTCAAGTTTCCATGCTCGGTTACTTACAAAACGATGCTCCGGCCAGTGCATATAGCGAACTTGAGAAGATAATCTTGGCTAACCAAGAACAACATGATAAGGCTCTAAAAGAGAATAGTAAGGAAATAAAACTTGTGGAGCTTCTAATTGGCATGCTAAAGAAATTTGAGTGTGATAGCAAAGGGTTAGATATAATTCTTCGGCAGCAAAGACATACTCTTCTAAAGATAGGCCTTGAGGCAACTCACAAAGTCTTTGAGAACAAGAAGGTCGAAATAAAAACACTCTATTTACACATAATTAAATCCACAACAATAATCACACAGAATGCACGTACCACTTATTGATTCATCATGCACGAGATGACTTGGGCCTTCTCACGTTTCCCTTTACACCTTCTTCTTAACCAACACCCATTATCCTTCGAGTCACCACTCGAATTTTATTATGGTACAAAATTCGTGAAAAACCCGTTCTTGAATTACAATGACTCCCTTTAAGGCAACTGTATAGCGAACCAAAGGTAATGGGTCTGGGGGTTCGTCCTGGATGGGAAGGTGTTAGGCACCCATCCATGTTTGGGCGAAACTTTGTGCATTTGGTTAGAACTCATGCCTTCTTGTCTCATTTCAGGGTTTTGATATTGACAAACCAAGCATGACTCATTTGATGACAACCTTAAAGCAAAAAGAAATTAATCAAGAGCAAAGGTCTAAAGAGAAAAGAGCACAAGAATTGAAGTAACAAGCAAGAAGAGTTAGGAACACAAAATGTACAAGGGTAAAACACTCAATTCCTCTAAGACAGTGGCTCAAAACAAAATCAATTTTACTCATGCATTCAATAACATCCTTTCAATCATCAAAATGCTTTTTGAGCAATGAACATCGATGTTCTGGATTTAGACATCGATGTTCCTGCCTTCAAACAATCTTTCAAAAATAGGCAGTAGCTCAGAACATCGATGTTGGCATCCCAAACATCGATGTTCTCATGAGCGTTGCACTTGAAAAATGTTTTGCAACAGCAAAACATCGATGTCTAAATTTGAGACATCGATGTTCCATCAATTGATGCCTTTAAATTGATTTTCGCCGAACCAAATGAACATCGATGTTCTTCAAGTAAACATCGATGTTCCCATGATGGTGCTTTCAAAATGATTTCACAGAACCAAATGAACATCGATGTTCTTCAAGTAAACATCGATGTTCCCATGATCATCAGCTTAAAAATGATTTTGCCGAACCAAATGAACATCATTGTTCAGTGAGTAAACATCGATATTCTAGTGACCGTTGGACTCAATAATTCATATTTACTGGCAAAACATCGGTGTTCCCTTTGGTAAACATCGATGTTCTCATGACCGTTGGTCCAATAATTCAAATTTACTGGCCAAACATCGATGTTCTAAGTCTAAACATCGATGTTGTGCTGTTGTGAGCAGACACCTTTCTCAACTCCCCATGTTGTTTTGTCTAAAGGTATTTTGGATTGATTCCATAACGATCATACATGTTTTAAGACATATAAATAGAGGATTTACATCTCTGTTTAACAACAATCAACTCTCTACATTTTAAGCATTCATTGTTATACATTCATACACATTTTTATGAGCCAATATTCTTGAGAGTTGAGAGTTGCCTTTATAGAGCTTATTTGTTACTCATATTCACTCTTGAGAGAGCATTTGTTTGAGTGATTTTAAGTGTTGTTCATACACCTTAAGGGAGGATTGTTCCCTTGTAGTAACTCATAGGAAGAGTGTTTTTTCTTTCTTGAGAGAAGTCTTGAAGTGAGATATCTTCAAGCAAGTAGAGTTTCGTGTGACTCAAGCTCTAGGTTTGTATACGGTTTGTTAAGCACCCGGAAGCTTAACCTAGACAGTGAAATCTTCAAGAGAGTCTCTCGGAGGACTAGATTAGCCACACAAGTTGTGTGTGTGAACCAGTATAAATTTTGATGTGTCCTTATTCTTTCAATTCCGCATTTACTTCCTACAAGTTTTTTTTTTTTGTTTCGTCCGAAAAACGCTATTCACCCCCCCTCTAGCGTAGGGGCACCTGTTCTAACAATTGGTAGCAGAGCCTAACTCTCTGAAAGACTTAACAGTTTGAGAGAAACTTTCCTTGGCTTCTTCAAGTAATTATGCAGTACTCTTCGAAGGACAATCAACCACTCGTCCACCGCTCTTTGATGGCACCAACTACAACTACTAGAAGGAGAGGATGAGAATCTTCCTCCAATCCAACAACTATGCTCTTTGGCGAATCATGAAGATCGGAGAGCAAATTCTGACAAAGAAAGTTAGTGAAACCATAGTGACAAAGACGGAGGAGGAATATGACGCTGCAGACATTACGATGGTTGAAAACAATGCGAAATCAATCAACATGCTCTATTGTGCAGTCAACCCTGATGATTACCTGAAAATCTCTTGCTGCACAACCGCAAAAGAAATGTGGGATAAGCTGGAGGTCACCTATGAAGGAACCGATCAAGTTTGAGAGGCCAAAATCGACTCCCTCACTATAGATTACGAACTCTTTTGAATGAAGGAGAATGAGAGAATAGAGGAGATGTCCGAACGATTTTCTAAAATCGTAAATAACCGTCATGCTCTCAAGAAGGTCTACTCCGACAAGGACTTGGTCAGAAAAGTCCTTAGATGCCTCACTCCCGAATGGCGTTCTAAAGCCGACGCAATCTATGAAAACATTGGGACTTCGAACACAACCATTGACAGTCATAGAGGTAATTTTCTAACCTATGAAACTACTATTCTTAAACCTTCTTTGCAGGAACCGAAGATGAGGGACATAGCTCTCAAAGCTTCCACCTCCAAGACGCAAGAGCTCTCTGAATTGGACTCTAGCGATGACGATCAAGAACTCGGACTTGTCATCCGTAAATTCCACAAATTCTTGAAGAAGGAATTTGAAAAGAAAGGAAGAAAGATGTCTGGTCCACCCAAGTACTATGGATGTGGAGAGATTGGGCACATCAAGCCTAAGTGCCCCAAGGCAAAGGAGGGAAAAGAAAAGAAGCCCTACAAGAAGCAAAGGGCATATATTTCTTGGGGAGGCGATTCCGGCGATGAAGAAGAAACGGCCAACCTATGTCTCATGGCACGAGAGGAAGAACCGGAAGAGGTAAGTACTTCTCACTCAAACGAAGATTATACTTTTGAAGAATTGCAAGATGCATTTAATGAGCTTTATGGTAAATACATTTCGGCATCTAGAACTAATAAGGGCTTAAAGAAACAACTTGCAACTCTAGAAAATGATATGGAGCAAGTGTCAAGTGAAAATGAAAAGCTTATAGAGGAAAATAAGTTTTACGGAAAGAGGAGTGCTAATAAACCGGAAAGTCCAATTAAGGAATGCTCATCATGTAAGTCATTAAAGGAACAAGTTAGAGAACTTGAAACAAAAACTAAGGAGTGTTCATCATGCATATCTTTAAGTGAACAAGTTGAACAACTTAAAACAACTTTAAAGAAGTTTAATACCCCTCAAAAGAACCTAAATTCTCTCTTGGGTAATTTGCAATAAACTAAACGTGGAGTAGGTTTCAAGAATGAACCTAAGAAGAAGAAAGTTGAAACAAAACGTAGGAAACCTATGTTTCAACCTAAGGAAAACAAGGTTAGTAAAATGCACAAACATAGGCAATATAGTAACTATTATCAACCTAGAAGGATGTACAATCCAAATGTTATCTATCATTATTGCATTAGAATAGGACATATTGCTCCCGTTTGCTTCACAAGGCATAGGCATTGGGCACAAGATGAAGCTCATTACCAATATGTCTCTAACACTCAAGGACCCAAGAAGATTTGGGTACCAAAAACCCATTGATTTGTTTTGTAGGTATGCTTGAAGGCATCAAGTGTACTTTGGTACCTTGATAGCGGATGCTCCAAGCACATGATCAAAGAAGCATCGAAGTTCTTGAATGATTCTTGTAGAAATGCAAGGATAAGTGGTAATAATCATCCTTTGGTTGAAATCATTCTATTCTTTCTACTATACTTTTAATAGTGCTCTTAATGCTTATTTAATTAATTGATGCACAATACATTTCATTCTTGGGTAATGGTAGAAGAATCCTGAGCATCCTATTTTGCCTTGGTCGAAAAAGAGCTTAGAAGTAAATTAATTTTGCACGAAGTAAAATTTTTTTAGCAAGTTTATATCCAAATGTTACAATCCAAGAGCACAAGATGGCTTCTTTTTCGCATCAAGCGTAGCATGTAGAGCATAATAGATCAAGTTGAGGAACACTAGCTTACCGTTGAACATTCATAAAAAGATGGCCGTGTGACCAGGGACATTCCTCTACTTACGGCATTTCTTCAGCTTTTCCTCAACATCGGAACCACCAAAGAGAGGTGCACCAAAAGTATAACTTAACTCCTCCGAATCAGAGGTAGTTCTAGTCCTTAGTGGTGAGTCCATGGTTTGAGAAATGTTTTGCCAAGCATGAGGATGATATTTATAAGCAGAAAGTGATTACGGTAAGGACATATACCAGATTTTGTGTTAAAAAAATGGAATACTCGAGAAAGTTGCTAATGTAAGCCGTGACGAGACTATCAAAATCCGTAAAGAAAAAGTCATTCTTCGGAAATTCGAAATGAACTAAAAATCCTTGACTCTACATTGATCTAATTTGAGTATTTTTATTGTCTTACCTTTACTGACATGAGCGTCTGAGTATTTTCTAAGTTGTTTTGCAGGTACCCTTCATTTAAGCCAAAAGAAAGGGGGAACAAGAAAGCCGAGACTGCAAAACATCGATGTTGCTCAACGAAACATCGATGTTCAGAATGAACAAACTTAGACCCGAGGCTGAAAAACATCGATGTTGAGGAGACAACATCGATGTTGAGTGGACTTCAGCTTGTACCATTCCCAACCAACAGCTTTCAACATCGATGTTCAGTAAGTATTTTTCATCCCAGTAGTTTTAAACATCGATGCTTCCAGGTAAGACATTGATGTTCTTTCATTACATACTAAAATCTTTTCATCCAGTAGTTTTTAAACATCGATGTTCTCATACTTAAAACATCGATGTTGTTTCGATTGACGACATTTCAGCTTGTGTCCAGAGGCTCCACAACATCGATGTTGAACTTATGAACATCGATGTTTAGCTCTCATTTTTTAAAAAATATAGTCGTTGGGAGTCAAACATCGATGTCTTCAAACAGAAGATCGATGTTTAGGCGTTAAAATTTCAAAAAATATAGTCGTTTCTAGCCGTTGGAGCTTGTTGTAAGGACTACAACAGCTATATTTTGGCTCCCCGATATAAATGATGACTCCCTCTCTCATTTTACACACTTCCTACTGTTCATTCACTCTATACTTACTCTCCACATCATTCTCCTACTCATTTTTCTCAAGTATGGCAGGTGGGAGGAAATCTTCCAAGGGCAAATGTCCTGCTAAGGAGAGACCATCAAAGCAAAGAGGAGGCTCTTCAAGCTCAGCTCCTCAATTTACAGTGGAAGGCACCTCAATTTGGTTCTCTACCAGAGTCAAACTCCATAACTTCATGTCTCTCTTCTCCAAGCGCTCAATTGCGTCTCCACGGTATCTTCCGGTGGATTACTCGAAAGAGAAGAACTACACGCAGCTTGAAGCAAATCTTCGAGCATCGGGATTATGGGAATTCGTGACTAATAGGGGCCGACAATATAGTGCCGAATTCGTCCGAGCATTCTACTCAACTCTCCGACGAGATGGTGACACCTTGTCCGCTAGTGTCAATGGAGTATCTATTACCATGACATTTGAGGAATTCTGGGCGCTTGCTGGCTTGCCTTTTCAGGGAGACGATATTGCATCCTACGGAGGTGATCATTGGGCCACCATCCATGAACCACCCTTCCTGAATGAGCTTGGCTTTACAACCCTTGTTCGTCACAAATCTGGGAGGCCAACCATCCATTCCATTAACTCGGAGTTTCGAGTTTTATTCTACCTTCTCACCCGGGTCATCAAGCCAAGAGACAGAAATCACACCGCCTTATCCGTTGAAGACATGAAAGTCCTACATGCCATCATCCACCATGCACCAATCAATTGGGCACGATTTATGCTCATGCACATGTCGGAATAGCATCCGTATCCACCGACCATCCATTGCCCTATCCATTCTTGGTCTTGGATTTTTTATTGAATGCAGGTGTTGATGCTCGGCAAGGCGCACAGGTTCCTCAAACAAAAATATGGGCGATAAGTGATGCTACTTTCCGCACCAGAAAATCTGTGGAAGAACCAAGGCCCGGCCAAGCTACTGAGCAAGCTCCAGGGACTGCCCATGCAGAAAGCTCCCGTGCAGCCCCTTCTCGACGCCGAACCTCCGGGGTTACTCTTGAGTCCATTGCTGACTCCATCCACGGCCTTCAATTAAGCATGACAAGCATGAGCCGAGCAATAGAGAGGATTGACATGGAAGTGCAAAGACAAGGCCACTCTCTTCGGTCTTACTTTGCCCGTGTAAATTACGATCCTCCACCATATCACACCACACTTCATGGCTACAATTTTGAAGATGAAGGTGATAATGATGATGAGGACTTCACTCCAATGGATGTTGAGGATGGTGAAGAAGGAGCTAATGAAGAAGAAGAGGATGATGATGAGGACAATGATGGGAACTAAGACCCAACTTTCTAAGCTCTTATCTCTTGTTATATTTATGTCTTTTTAAATTCAATAAAATGTTTCCTATTGCTATTTCTTTTTGCTAATTCCAAAAGGGAGAAGATAAGAAGAAGTATATGCACAAAGAAATAATATGCACCAAGTTAGGGGGAATCATAGTTTGAAAAACATAGGGGGAATTAACCTCACTTATGAATTCATTAAACTTGGCATATACTCCTATTTATTTGTCATTATCAAAAAGGGTGAAATTGTTAGAACTCATGCCTCCTTGTCTCATATCAGGGTTTTGATATTGACAAACCAAGCATGACTCATTTGATGACAACCTTGAAGCAAAAAGAAATCAATCAAGAGCAAAGGTCTAAAGAGAAAAGAGCACAAGAATTGAAGTAACAAGCAAGAAGAGTTAGGAACACAAAATGTACAAGGGTAAAACACTCAATTCCTCTAAGACATTGGCTCAAAACAAAATCAATTTTACTGATGCATTCAATTGCATCCTTTCAATCATCAAAATGCTTTTTGAGCAAAGAACATCGATGTTCTGGTTCTAGACATCGATGTTCCTGCCTTCAAACAATCTTTCAAAAATAGGCAGTAGCTCAGAACATCGATGTTGGCATCCCAAACATCGATGTTCTCATGACCGTTGCACTTGAAAAATGTTTTGCAACAGCAAAACATCGATGTCTAATTTTGAGACATCGATGTTCCATCAATTGATGCCTTTAAATTGATTTTCGCCGAACCAAATGAACATCGATGTTCTTCAAGTAAACATCGATGTTCCCGTGATGATGCTTTCAAAATAATTTCACAGATCCAAATGAACATCGATGTTCTTCATGATCATCAGCTTTAAAATGATGATTTAATCTTAGGATAAAATAAACATTAAGGTTTATTATGCTAACATATGTTTAATTTTATTATTTGGGTCCTCTTATTTGATTTCAATCCAAATATGATGCGATGATTTATTTTTTGACTAGGAATGGAATTAGAGGCCCAAGGTAATGCAATAAGAATTCTCCAGAGTTTAATTAGCCCATAAACACTTTACTTACAGACTAACTTTGGTTCTGATTTTTGAGGAAAATCAGAATCGAATCACCCTTTAATTGGTAAATGTGTTTTTTGTATGATTTTGCTTAAAAAGAGTGTTAATGTGTAATCAATCAGTTGTGGAATGATTTAGGGGAGTGATAATCAAGTAATGGAGTGATTCTGGGTTGATTAGGGGTTGATTACACGGTAGGATCAAATCAGAGCTGAATTAGGGGGATTGGGGCTTGAAAAAGGAAAGAACGGGTCCGCCAGGTGCTGGCGGACTTCCACACAATGACCGCCGGCACTAGTGGTTATTCAGCAGATGACCGCCTGCCATGGCGGTCATGGGTGCCCAAAATCCCTGATTTTCCCAATTTTTGTTTCTAATTCGATCCTACGCAGTTTTAGTCCAGATTTCCGGGCATAATCTTCACCAATAAACAGGTCCACGCCCCTAGGCTTCCCAGAAAATTATAAATAGAACCCCTCACACACATTTCAGGGGACACAATTCACATACACATTCATAAGCTTTCTTGCTTGGGGAAATTATACCTCTCCAAGCTTAGAAATATATTCTTAGGCAGAAACGCTGGACACTTTTCGTGGGGAGCATCAGCCATAGTCCAGCAAGGAAGAATCAATAACGAGATCAACCATTAAGCTAAGAAGTGTCAAGAAGGTGGGTGGAGAACACAACCCAACATAAGGAGCTAGAGGAGGGCTACACGAGGTAACACTAAACCCTTTTGGTTGATCTTTGCTGACTATATGAATATGCTTTTGATGATGTAAGTGGCGACATAATGCCATGTTTAGAACTACGTGGCTTTGACCCTGGTCACTCGGGTACGTAGGTGTGACTACCCGACCCAAAATCACTTGGCCCTATTCACCTATTTCCTTACACCTTCTTCTTCGGGTCAATCCCATGTTAATAGAGTCACCACCCAAGTTTTATTAAGGGCAAAACTTAGGGAAAAATTTTTATATGACTCCGCTAGGCAACATGGTCATGGCGAACCAGAGATATGGAATCGGGGGTTCGTCACAGATGGGAAGGTGTTAGGCACCCATCCGTGTTGGGTCGAGACTAGGTGCAATTGTAAAATGCAAATGTGCCTGGTGCGGGAGTGCATGTGTGGAAAATAAAAAGAAGGGGAGAAGAAGAAGATTTGGCTTGCATCCCGTTGTAAAACCGAGACTACCTACGTACCCGAGTGACCAGGGTCAAAGCCACATAGTTCTAAACATGGCACAAATCGGCCACTTACATCATCAAAAGCATTAACATATAATCAACAAAGATCAATCAAAAGAAGGTTTAGTGTTACCTCTTGTAGCCCTCATCTAGCTCCTTGCAATGGGTTGAGTTCTACACCCACCTTCTTGCCACTTCTAAGCTCTATGGTTGATCCTCTTCTTGACTCCTCCTTGCTGGACTACTACTAATGCCTCCCACGAAATTGTTCCAGAGTTTTGCCTAAGGAATGTATTTCTAAGCTTGGAGAAGTAGAGTTTCTCCAAGCACCCGAGGCTTATAGGTGTGTATGTGAGAAAAGTGTATGATCCTTTGAAATGTGTGTGAGGGGTCCTATTTATAGTGCTCTGGGAAGCCTAGGGGCGTGGACCTGCTTAATGGTGAAGATTATGCCCGAAAATCTGGTCCAAAACCGCGTAGGATCGAAATTAGTGGATGCCCGCCAGCACCTGGAGGTCGTCGCGAGAGGACTGCCGGTTGCCCCGCGTGTCACCCGTTCTTTTCAATTTCGAACTCCCAATCCCCCTAATTCAGCCCTGATTTGATCTTACCGCGTAATTAACCCCTAATAAACCCAGAATCACTCAATTACTTGATTATCACTCCCTCTAAATCATTCCATAACAGAATGATTACACCTTAATGCCTATTTCATACTAAATCATACGAAAAACAACAATTCTACATAAATGATGATTTAGCTTTGATTTTCCATGAAAACCAGAGCTAAAATTAACCTGCAAGAAATGTGTTAATGGGCGACTCTCTATCACTCACTTAATACAAACCCATTCTCGACAAAGAAAAAGGCATTGAATTAGGGCCTCTATCGATTCCCGAACCTTCAAAAAGGAAGCTTACTTACCTTACAGCAGACCAAGAGTGAATTGAATGATTCTTACCCGAGGGTGACTGAACTACCATAACTATTTCCTTACTTCTCATGCGCCAGCTGTCGAGATTTGAACATTACTTGACGTTGCGAAAGACATAAGATGAGGTCAAGCAAGAGTAGCCACTTAACTTGAGATCATACGCATACTTCGATGCTAACTCATACCTCTCGAGCAAGGGCCTGTTATTAGCCCATAACCCGGTGCCTTTCTTGCCTGTCCCTCCAATTCCAATACCCGTAATGAAAGTTTTTTTTATCATTTTTAAGGGATGCAAGCCTAACCCCTCAAGCAAGTGCCTTCAATTAAGAAAGTAAGCCAGGCCAGATGAAGCTCCTAATCAAGAAAAAGTAGTAATCCGGTTAGAAAGTAAACTCTGGAAAATCCATTTACTTGGACCCTTAAACCCATTCCTAACCCAAAAATAAATCATCTCAATATAATTGGGTTAAAAACAACTAAAAAAGCCCAAGCAATGAAATGTATCTTGATGTAAATAAACCTTATTATATGTTTTATCCTAAAATTAAATCATCTCATTAATCCTAAGGTTTAGAAGTACAAAGGTTTAGATTACCAAAATACATTAATTCTACTAAGTTAAATTCTTATCATGCCTTGACTCGAAATCATCTCATTAACTTCAAGTTAAGCATGTTTGGAATCCAGTTTTAGTAAAATATTTGTGGGTCAAATTTTGGGTGTTCACAGATGCCCCTCGTTGATGAGTCCTTAGAAACCAAGGACGAAACAACGTAAGATAGAAACCACCAAATTTGAATGATAAATGTGTGGTATGTGCCAAGTTTCGAAGCATCTCATGCTCCTCTTCAGGAATCATCTCATCCTGAAGTTTTGAGGGACTGATCCTCGGATCCTGAGAATCATCTCATCCCAGGTTTTCGGGAATCATCTCATCCCGAGGTGATAGAATCATTTCATCTATCGGGTTGTTGACAAGGAATAGTCCCATCCTTGTCAAGTAGGTTTTGATTTGGGAATCATCTCATCCCACGTCTCGGGAATCATCTCATCCCGAGGTGATAGAATCATCTCATCTATCAGTTTGTTGACAAGGAATAGTCCCATCCATGTCAACTAGGTTTTGATCTGGGAATCATCTCATCCCAGGTCTCGGGAATCATCTCATCCTGAGGCGATAGAATCTTCTCATCTATCGCGTTGTTGACAAGGAATAGTCCCAACCTTGTCAACTAGGTTTCGATTTGGGAATCTTCTCATCCTAGGTCTCGAGAATCATCTCATCTATCAGATTTTTGACAAGGAATAGTCCCATCCCTGCCAACTAGGTTTCGATTTGGGAATCATCTCATCTCAAGTCTCGGGAATCATCTCACCCCGAGGTGATAGAATCATCTCATCTATCAGATTGTTGACAAGGAATAGTCCCATCCCTGCCAACTAGGTTTCGATTTGGGAATCATCTTATCCCAAGTGGCTTCGCCTTTGACTTCTGTCAGAAATGCCGTCTCACGTCCTGGTTATCTAGTCTCTGGGCATCTCATGCCCCTATCATCGTCTAAGATGTCGCTTCGCGACTGTGTTGTCTATGTCTCGGGCATCACATGCCCCTACATCTCTCATTGGGGAGGTTCCACTCTGTGGTTTGGGAATCATCTCATCTCATCAATTGTATGCTCAAATTTTTAGTTCGGGAATCACCTCATCCCAGAGTTTGGTTTTGCGCGTACCAGGTACACGACTTTAGTTTTGCATTCCTATCCCATGGCCTGCAAGAACTGGGTTCCCAGCTTCTGGCTCGTATGTTTCATGGTCGACTCTTCCCGGGGTTTGCAAGGGATGGCCCCTTGGCTTACTGAGTTCCCTTATGTCTGGATCTACTCTCAAGTCTGGCCTGCGGGATCTAGGTCCCGACTTTCGGTTCATTCACTTCTGGTTTCTCTCTCATCCTATTTCTGGGTCTGCGGGAGCTAGGTCCCGGCTTTTTTGTTTTGCTCCTCATATCTGGTTTTCTGGGTTCATTTCACTAGAGATGTTCTCTCACATCCGGTCTTCCCTCATCCTTCGGTTTGGATTTTCTCATTTCACGGTTTGCGGGACCTGACTTCTGGTTTACCCTTATGTCTCACTCACTTCTGGGTATCTCGAGTTCTCACATTGTCTTGTCGGTTCGGGGTGGTCTTGGTCACATGTCCTTATGCCATCTATCTGGATTCCCTAGTAGGTTTTTTATGGCTCATGCGCCCCCGGGGTTTCTAGTGTGTTGGAGGAAAGTGTGTCATGCCCTTTGAGACATACAAACCAGAAGTGGGGGTGTGATGCCCCTAATACCTTGCCATGATTTAAGAGGTAGAGTTTGGTGCATCCTTAATACAAATAAGTCAACCCAAGTGGGGGTTGTGCCCTCAATTCCGAATTTCCAATGATTTATTCGGATCCAAGCAATGCATCTTATTATTCGGGACTCATAAACGTGCATACACAGTTTTATCTCGGAGGAAGGATCGTTCCGGGGCACGGGGCCAGCAAAAATCGTGGAAAGACCCCAAAACGGAGGTGGCGGTCATGTGAGGAGGCCCGCCAGCGCCCGACGGTCTTGTGGGGATGACCGCCCGGCTTGGCGGTCTTCTCGCGATGTCCGTCGGCCCTGTTTCGGGTTTAAAAGCCCCTTTCTTCCTCTCTCTCTCCCCTCATTCTTCATTCATACACCCTCAAACCCCGAATCCTCTCAATTTTCTCTCCCTCCCTTATTCTCAAAACACTCTAAATCATCTCCCATTCTTCCCAGTCCTCATCCATGGCATCATCATCATCAAATCCTTCCAAATCGCGAGAAGAGACGATGAGAAAATACCGCCCCAATTCTGACCCAGAGGAGAATCCAAGCCTATTGTTGAAATCCCCTAGTAGGCACATCTCCTCCCAACTCTACAAAGTTCAGGTAAGTGATTTCTAAACCCAAAAACTTCTTTAATTTAGGTTTTGATTGATTTTTCGAGTTTATGCCCATATGTCCCTTGAATTTGCATGTTGTGTTTGAATGCTTTGAAATGCTCCTAAGATGTCTAGAGTGCTTTCCCTATACTCATTTCCTAGAATAAGCACAAGAAATCACACATTGAGGTTCTATCAAAATTAGGGATTTAGGGTTCTTGGCAAATTTTGGGGATTGTGAGTGATTCTGATGTTGTTTTGATATTACGAATGCGTGGAATTGATGTTGGGTGACTGGGTATTAGTAGATTTTGGCCAATTTTGAACTTTGCCGGGGCGACTTTTTGTGATTTTCTTATGTTTTGACCCATAAATAAAACTGTGCTATGATGTTGGTAGCATGATATAAGCGTGTAATCCTATCCTTATGATGCATTTCTTGATATGTATAGTCCTGGTTTGATCTTGGTGAACCTGGATTGGCATGAGTATTGACTTCTTTTGGTACATCTACACAGGACTTGAAGGATAGGCAGCAAAATCATGCCGGGGCTAATGCCCGCCATCTCATCCTTGAGCATGTGAGGAAGGATAGGCCTGTTCGAGAAATCATTGAAAGGGTTGGGTTATGGGACTTCTTTCGCACCTTTCAAGGAGACAGAGTTGACCTACAAGCTGTATTAGCCCTGGGTGAGAGGTGGTGGGATACCACCAATACCTTCCACTTTGCTTGTGGTGAGATGACCATGACTCCTTCAGATTTTACGCACACCACTGGGTTATTGTTCCAAGGCGATCCAGTCGTCTTTGACCAGCAGTTAGGCATCGATCCTTTTAAGGAGCTAGTGGGACTTGTCCCTGACTAGGTCCGCACATGTGAGATATCTCCTACGAGGCTGCAAAATGCCTTGTTGGGTCCTCAGTATTCTGGGACAGCGGAGCAGAGAGCCCGAGGCTTGATATTGGTGAGCATGAGTAGATCCCTCTTTGCTTCTGGTAGTGATCGGGTTCGATGCGATTTATTGGCGTCGCTTGTACACTTGGACAGACTGCGGATCGATTGGGCCTCGGCGGGTTTCGCGAATGCCAACCGGGAGATGTGCAACTTTTCCCGGGTTGCTGCCAAGCACTTATATGGTTCAGCTTGGATTTGGGAAGTATGTCTTTTTGCCTATGTCTCTTTTGTCGTACCTGTTTGCCTCTTCATCTCCTTATTTACTTGGGTAACCTTGATAGGTGTGGGGTCAAGAGTACCCTTGATTATCTGCTCCGAAGCTGCCAGCTGATGAGAAGTCATGGCCAGTTTCTATCCGTTGGGGCTCCCCGAGCCATGGGACTAGACGTAATGCCCACGACCGAGTACGGACCCGTCACTATATATATGAGGCCCTGTGTACAATGGGAGCCTCGAAAAATAATTTACTTGATGGTGAGAGCTTGATATAGACCGAGTGTGTGTGATAGGAGCACAATTGTGCTGTTGGTGTGCAATTGGCACGTTATGGTGCCAATGGCATGCCAAGAGCTGCTTCCCTTGCCCAAAAGGGCGCAGCCAATCAGGAGATGCTAAGTGTGAGATGGAGTTACTGAAGGTAAAGGTTAATGAAGGTAAGAAGTTGGAGTTGGCTGGTTAAAAGGCCTAAGAAGGAGGTGGCAAAGAAGCATGAGGTGTTGCCACCAAGCTGTTGGGTAAGCAGGAGGTGTCGCCACTAAGGTTGCTGGGCTTGCAAGTGGCTGCTTAGTCACCTGCTTGCCCATGCAACAAAAAAAGAAGCAAGCACCTCAAGCCCCTCATACTGCTGCCCAAATTCGTGGTGATCAGGAGGGCTAAGAGAAACTTAAGGGCTGAAGAGACTAAAAAGAACAAGGACTGGAAAGGTTAGTGATGGCAGAATTCTGAGGGTCTGGTGCGGAATTGGCCTTTCCATGGCCACAATTGACTTGTCCAGTGCATGTAATTGGCACCATGGTAGCTTATTGACCTTGCAGATGCACAGTTGGTTGTGAGGGAAACCAATTGGCCCGAGCAAGGAATTCTAGTGGTTAAGGGGGAAACTAATGGCAGGCTATATGTGTGTTTGTGCACCAAGGAATGCCCGGTTGGCCTAGAGTTGGCCAATTGGCGCACCAAGTGCACAAAATGTATGCTTCATATGTTTACTGTTGTCTATGACTATTGCACTTGTGACTGATGTATAGTTACATGTATGGCAGGGGATAACAAGGAGCCTCAAAAGGAGGAAAGGCCTAGGGAGGCATAGTATCTTTATGTAAGTTAGGGATTTATGTTTGGTATGTTTGTGATTGCATTCTATGTTGCGCAGAAAGCCCACGGCTGCCTTGTTGTGCACTTATGGTGCTTGATTGTTGCTGTGATATGCTAGTGGAATTATTGATGTGTAAAGGCTTGAGCTGCTGCCCACGAATTGGGGCTGTGCATAGCATTTGCATACATATGCATCATGTGAATCATTGGCCAATTGATTTTACAGGTAGTGCAAGCTGGGCTTGGACGTACCAGAGGATTATTGGACACTTGAATAATTCTTGTGCGCCAAATAATAGGTTGGGGAGCCTTGCGGAGGGTACTGCCCGTTTGGTTCCAAAAGCAGGTACAAACAATGGCTACTAGGGGCTGTGTAGTTAGGCAGCAAGTCATGTGCACTTCCCATGACTCGGAATGCCTCGTATTGGGGGCTGTTGGCTAAGAATCGGTACAAACACTGCTACCCGACTACATAGTCGCCATAGAGCATTGTTGCCCCTACCAATGGGGTGTTGGAAGCAGGGAAGCTATGGAATTTACTTGACGATGCTCATGTTCAGCATTGCATGCATTATGAGCATTCCATGCATGATTTCCTTTCTTACTGAGTTGTAAACTCACCCCCTTCCTATAACTTTACTTTCAGGTTTGGGAGAGAGGAATAAGCTAGTGTGGGAGGACCCGGACAGGAGGGATCCTTAGAGATGGGTATTAAGAAAACCTTGACTAGGTTCTACTTTTGTGTATAAATAAACCAAACTGATGTAGGCTTGTTGGATAGTGCCCTTGCTGCATGGTTTTGTAACTTATGTTGGTTATGTTGTGTGCAAATTGTTAATACTGAAGGCTGCCTCTTATGTATGATAGTGGACGAATAAAAGTTTGCAAATTGTGGTTTACACTAAAGTGTATTTGTTAAGATCTAACTATGGGGCCGAAGTCCTAAACTTCTGTCGCATTGGTGGGAAAGGCCTGAGGGTGCCTTAGTGGCACGCTAGTTGCTTTAGGCGCCTGGCCGGTTACGCTTGTGGGGGCGTGACAGCTTGGTAGCGGAGCATAGTTACAAAATTGTGCAAGGGCATAGAGTTTAGATGTTACTGGACTAATACCCATCAAGCTAAGACCGAGTGAGTGCTGATTCCTATGTGTGTTGCTTGTTTTCTGTGTGCACAGGTAAACTAGGGAAGAGGCAATTTGAAGAAGATGTTGTTGATGTGGACATTGTGCATGATGAGCAATCAGTCCGTATGTCTCGATGGAAGGTGGATAAGGGAAAAGCTCGAGGTGCCCCAGTTGTCCCCGAGGATGCGGTTGTGGGTGAGAGTGACTACTCTGATCCAACCCAAAAGGATGACACCACCGTTGAGGCCTTAAAAGCTGGATTGCAAGGTGTAAATCGAGCTGTTGAGACTATTTCTGGTTGGATAGCAGAAAAGGAAAAGCAAGGTGGAAATGTTCAGACGGTTCAGGGGTTGGAGGTGCCATTAGCTACCTTTGTGAAGCTTGATCCACCAACATTTTCTGCTGGGGAAAATGAGGATCCACAATGGTTCCTTGACTTGATATGGAAACGTTGTGAAGCCATGGGTTATACAGACCATAGGGCAGTAAACTTGGCTGCTTTTCGATTGGAAGGGGATGAAGCAAATAACTGGTATGAATCCAGGAAGAGGGAGAGGGCTCCAGGAGCACCACAATGGAGCTGGGATGAGTTTTGTACTATGTTCCTTGATAGGTTCCTGCCGCATAGTGTGAGGGAGGAACGAGCCTATGAGTTTGAGTCCTTGAGGCAGGGGGATATATCTGTTGGAGAGTATGATTCCATGTTTGTGAAATTGTCCAAATATGCTCCTCATCTGGTTCTTGATGAACAAAGGAAGATCAGACGCTGTATTCATGGTTTGCAGGGTTACTTGTATAACTCCTTGGCTGCCCTTGAGTTCAATTCCTACGCTACTGTGGTTGATAAGGCTAGGGGACTTGAGACCCGAGCTAAGGAAATTAGGGCTGAAGTTAAGAGTAAGCAACGAGCTAAGCAAGGTAGCAACCAGGGGCAACAATGCACTTTCAGTGGTGCTGGTCAGACCCGTGGTCGAGCACAGATGGGATATTGGGGTAATGTGCCGATGTAACGCCCCGAATTTTCACCGAATTTTCATAATTTGATTTTTCGGGATTTTTAAAATATTTATTCCAATTTTACCCTTGACGTATTTTCGAGTTTTAGTCGAGGAAATAAATTATTATGCCTTGGAAAGATTTTAGGTTGGTATTGTTCATGGCTCGGGTCCCGTGGGAAACGGATTCGAGATCGGGGTGAAACGCGAGGTTTAGCGTGGTTTCTTTCGAAACTACGTCGTTTTGGTTTTAAAAAAAAAAAAGGTTGACTAGGCTGGCAGGGTTGACCGCGCGCAAGTCGTTCACTTGGCCGGCCAACGCCCTAGCCGCCTTCCCCCTTTCCTTCTTTTCTTTTTCTTTTCTCTTTTCCACCTTCTTCTTTCTTTTCGTTCCTTTCCAGCCGCCGTCGACCCCCCTCTCTCTCTCTCTCTCGTGTTCCTCTCTCCCTTCTCCCTCTTTTCCACGAAACTTACCCTCTCCAATCGATGCCGTCGCTCTTGTCCTTCCTTCCTCTTCCGATCCGCGAGCCGTCTCCACCGCCGTTCCCCTCGTCGCGACTGGAGCACGCCGCCGCCGCCGCTGCAGTCGGGAAGGGAAGAAGCCACAAGCACGGGTGAGCGTCTTTACTTCTTCTCCTCTGTTTTCTCCTCTTTTCTCCCTCTATTCTGTTTCTGACTTTCGTTCTGGATGTGTCGGTGGTTTGTTGTGGACTCCGTGGTGGCCGGGACGGTGGCGGGTCGATCTGTGTGGGTGTTGATTGATGGTTGCTGTGGGTTGTTTGCGTGCGTGTGGTTGGTGATGGGTGTATTGTTTGTTGTTTGCGTGCGTGTGGTTGGTGTTGGGTGTGTTGTTTGTTGCCGGTGGTGTTTCTGTGTGGTGCGTGGCTGCGGGTGTGTGTCCCGGCAGTGAGGTGCTCGGGTGTGTGTGTGTGTTCCTCCAGTAGAGGAGTTGTGATTCGGGTTTGGCAGCGAATTTCCGGGTAAGGACCCATTTTATTTTCTCCTTTTGTAATTCGTTTTTAAAGATCTGTGTGGTTTAGTGTTGAGTATTCGTTTGGGGTGATGTGAATATGTTGTTGTTGATGGTTGTGGCAGTTTTTGGGTGTTTTCCGGCGAGTTCACCGGAATCCGGCGAGGCTCGGGAATTTTCCGGCAAAGGCTCAGGTTTTTGTTTCGGCACTTAACAGTATTACTTGATGTATAATTTGTATTCATTCATGGCATGTACTATTATTCGGAATTGGGTTATGTACTTAACTGTGTTTAGTGGAAACCGAGAGTGTGAGTAGTATGAGGCCGGTAATTACCGACACGGGTAGAACCTTAGGCCGGGATGGACTTGGGCTCGGGAATGACCTTAGAATGATATTTAGTAAAAACCGGGCCCAGGCCCGACATTCTGACCTTATATGATAAAAGTTGTTTAATGGACTCGTAAGATATGGGTTTAAGGCTAATGACATATCTGGACTACTCGGACTTAAGGATGTGGGCTTTAGGCCCGAGGACCTTCATTGGACTTAGATGGGCTTAAGCCCGGTGAACATTAGGACCCGAACGTTTGGAGTTTAGG
>JAKUCV010005646.1:52529-76484 GCA_028386065.3 Turnera subulata | reverse complement strand
ATCCCGTGATTATTTTTGGGATGTCTATCCCTGGGTTCGTATTTTTGGGATGTCGATCCCTGGGTTCTCTTGATTTTGGTCTGGCACCCGAAATATGTTGATATCCAGGTCTAACCCCTAGCTTGTCCAGTGACGGGGCCCGGAAGATAAAATTGGAATTAAAAGTAATTATTCTTTTGGTCTTGGCTCAGTTATATTCAGATTGTTTCACTGTTATGCCTTTTGCTGGAATTTTATTTCGAAAGTATTGTGTTGCATGCATATTACTGTTTATCCTTCGTCGGTGAGCACTTCGGACTCACCCCTCGCCTGCAGGGTTTCATCCCGTAGAATGAGATATTCGTAGTACAGGTACGTGGTTCGGCCAGCTACTGTTTCTACTCCACCAGACCCCGGATCCATACCTCCGCTGCATCTCATTCTAAGTCTTCCGCTGCTGATATTTTATTTGCTGCTGTATCATGTATTATATGTTTTGCGATATCACGTATTGTATGATTCTGCTATTGCTGTTGTGGTTTGAATAATGGTCCCCGGGATCGGGTGACGGATGTTATATTTGAGATTGCTTGTATTGTATTCTGTAATGTATGTGCTGTCTGCTACTGTAATAAGAACAGTTCTGGCACGTATTTACTGTGTACGGTAAATACGGGTCGGGGCGTTTCAGGTTGGACTTACCGTTGTATTGCAAAATATGTTAACCTCAATCCAACACGATTATAAATAGTTTGACATGAAACAACATGATTATTTAATATATCGGGTTCGGATTGGAGAATCAAAACCTATTTACCTTTTCAACTCGACACACCCATGAACATAAATTAATTTTCTTTTAAGTATTAAAATGAAACCTAAGTTTTATAAACATAAGAGTTAAATGAATAAATGTAATTAACCCCATTAGATCTTCCTTATCAAAATTTGAAATCTGAACTAAACGAAAAAGTAAAAGGCAAGAAGAAAAATAATGGACCGATGATTGTGAGCCCACCTTGTACATCATGCCCATAACCTATGGGTCAAAAACAACGAAGCAGCATCCATATTTATTGGGCCACTCTTGCTGGCCCACAGCCCACATAAACGATAGGCACACGCTCACTCTCTGCTAGGTTTTAGGATTCGTAAATTCTGGAAAACAAAATCAAATAATCAAATTGCATAGGGCTAAAGCCATTGCCTTTACCAGTGATACCACGCGTAGAACCCCAGAATTCTGACATTGAACCCTAACCGTAATGGGTGAACCAGAGGACAAGCAACCACACTCCTCCTCAGCCGAAGAAGAGGAGGTGAAGAAGAAGAGGAAGCGGAAGCGAAACAGAGCTAAAAAAGCCACAGTCCCTGGAGCTGAGGAAGAAGAAGAAGAACAACAGAATCCTGATCAGGTTGAAGCAGAAGCAGAAGAAAGAGAAGGTGAGGAGGTGGAAGAGAATGATAGAAAGAAAAAGAAGAAAAAGGGAAAGAAAGATGATAATGTGAACAAGGAAAGTGAAGAGCATGAGGAAGAGGAGGGTGAGAAGGAAAAGAAGGTGAAGAGTGCTGGTGGGATTATGAGCACCGAGTCGTTTGACTCGTTGGGATTGTCTGAACCAACAATCAAGGCTATTCGGGAGATGGGTTTTCAGTATTTGACTCAGGCGAGTCGTTTGTTAAGCTATTTTTATCTCTTCTAAAATTTGCGAGTTGGGTTATGAAATTGGGACTTTGTTTGCTCAATGGATGTTCTTTCAATGCAGATTCAAGCCCGGTCAATCCCGCCACTTCTAATTGGAAAAGATGTGCTTGGTGCAGCAAGGACTGGTTCTGGCAAAACGCTAGCGTTTCTAATACCGGCGGTGGAGTTGTTGTATAATATTCGTTTTGCTCCTCGCAATGGTACTGGTGTTGTTGTTATTTGCCCAACAAGGGAGCTTGCCATACAGGTGAAGTTTAATTATGATGATTCTTTTGTGTCGACGTTATTGATGTTTTCCCATATAACTTACTCATATACCCCCTTTTATATCCTTTTAAGCAAAGCTTCTTCTCGTCTGGAAATTTCTGTTTTTGAGATTTTGTCATTTTAAGTTTTTATCTGATACATTCTACTTTACAGACTCATGCTGTGGCGAAGGATCTTCTAAAGTATCACTCCCAGACGCTTGGCTTGGTTATTGGTGGCGCAGCTAGAAGGGGAGAAGCAGAACGCATCGTCAAAGGAGTAAACTTATTAGTTGCTACCCCTGGTCGTCTTCTTGACCATCTTCAAAACACCAAAGGATTTATATATAAAAACTTGAAGGTATAATATTCATTGCAACATTGTCATATTGGTGTGATTTTCTTCACATTTTGTTTTGCATAGTGTTTTTGGATTTTTTAGCAAGTGTTACCCGTTTGATTCTTTTGAGCCATTTTCTCCCAGTAACTAAATTGGTTGTCTGAAGAACAAAAGTGTGCTATATAACTTTTACAAAATTCTTGAAATTTGTAGTGCCTCATGATCGACGAAGCAGATAGAATCTTGGAGGCGAACTTTGAAGAAGAAATGAAGCAAATTATCAAGCTTCTACCAAAGGTAATGCTGTTAAGAAGAACTGATGAAAAGGCATTTGTTGTGAAATAAGCAGGCAACATTCAATTATTTTGTATGGTCTTTTAGAACCTATGCTGGGCTAATTAGGTTTTTGCATGTTGGTGGTGTCAGTACTGTTCAAGTGAATCTGAGAAGTGATGACGTTGTGCTCAGCGCAGTTATGATTGGTCTCTGAATGATGTTGTCTATTAGATGCTAATTGAGATGCCTTGAAAGTGTTCCTTGATCTGTTTCTCTTTCTACCTCAAGCTTTTGTTCCATTACTTATATGTGTCCAATACTGTCTAGTTTGGGATGCCAATGATAGTTTAATTTGTCTTTTCCGTCACATATGCTTTTTGCTGATTGTTGTCTGATCCATGTGCAGACGAGGCAAACTGCTTTATTTTCAGCTACCCAAACTAAAAAGGTTCGTTTTAAGAGCTTTCTCAGGCTTCCAGAATTTAAGCTCTGGTCACTTTAGTTTCCCCCTGATATTTCAGCCTCTTTGTTCTCTAATGTGGAACCTTAAGCCTCATTGGCCAATGAAATTCAAAATCTTTTTCGCTTGTAGTTACAGGTTTCCTATTTTCCTCTGTTATCCGACTTATGTGGTTTTCCATTAATCTTGCAGGTGGAGGACCTTGCCCGCCTGTCGTTTCAGACAACACCTGTCTATATTGATGTGGATGATGGAAGAAGAAAGGTAGATTTATCAAGTGTGTATATTGCTCATACTTTTTTTGTGCAACTCCCTTAAACATTACGATATGCTCTTTGCTATAGGTGACGAATGAGGGTCTGCAGCAAGGGTATTGTGTGATTCCGAGTTCCAAGAGATTTATTCTTCTTTACTCCTTCTTGAAGAGGAATCAGTCAAAGAAAGTAATGGTCTTCTTCTCTTCATGTAACTCAGTCAAATTCCATTCGGAACTACTTAGATACATTCAGGTGGAATGCTTTGACATCCATGGGAAACAAAAGCAGCAGAAACGTACCTCAACGTTTTTTGATTTCTGCAAAGCAGAGAAGGGAATCTTGTTATGTACTGATGTTGCTGCTCGTGGGCTCGACATTCCTGCCGTGGTACGCCTCTCTCCTAGTGAACATTAACTCTAAACAGTGGTCTCATATTTGTATAGTCTTTGCTAACTTGCATAGCAACTTCCTTAAGATAGTTTTGTTTGGTTAGCTAGTCATTGTTTCTTTTAGATCTTCTTTCCTGCCATCCTTCTCTCCATTTCATAGTAGTAGACTGTAGGCATATAGATAACAACGCATATGATTCTCTATGCTGAAGCTAAACAGTCATTACACACCACTGACCCTTGTCACAAGAACTCAGCTTTAGACTGTGACATAACTAATCAGCAGTTAACGCATTAAAACTGCTTCTGCTAGATTAGGATAGTTATGATTAATGATGATCGAGAATATGAAGTATGAATTTAATACATATATGACTGAACCTATTATGATACTGAAAATTTTGCTTGTATATTTTCGTATAGGCCTGGGAGAGCATTGATGGCCATTCTGACTATTACTTTGACTCTGAGAAAAATAGGTTATTTACTAAATGATGGAGGCTTTTGGGGAGGTTCAAAAATGATTTGGGAGTAGATTTTTAGAATGGCCCCATGAAGTCTCGTTAACAATGAGATGACCAGTTAGTTGAATACTTGCTGAGATGATGGAAGAAGAATTAAACTCACTTCCCTTGTGACTCTTTTTTGCTTGTAGGACTGGATTGTGCAGTATGATCCTCCCGATGAACCAAAGGTGTCACTTTTCTTCTTGGTTAACTGTTTTGTTTTTGTATCACGTCATCATAGTTTACGGAATTTTGGTAACATGTAGTTGTTGCTTTCAGGAATACATTCACAGGGTAGGTCGAACAGCTCGTGGTGAAGGTGCCAAGGGAAATGCCCTTCTATTCCTTATCCCGGAAGAGCTGCAATTTTTGCGTTATCTGAAGGTGTTGTATATTTAGCCAGGCTGTTCTTCTGTTTTTCTCTTATAAAGTTAATGCATCAGATAATTAATAGGAATTTGTTCTCATAGAATCATGGTATTATCTAAAAGAAAACAGAGGCTTGATATGGAATTAGATTAAGAAGAAACTTGTAAATAAAGAGTTCTGCTCCAAGTCCAGTTTCTGACTTGGTGTTTGTTTCTAGGCTGCAAAAGTTCCTGTCAAGGAGTATGAATTTGACCAAAAGAAACTAGCAAATGTTCAGTCTCATCTGGTACTGCCCTGCCTCCTCAGTGTTTTGTATTTCCTAACAACTAACCCAGAGGAAATTTAATGGGACTACCGAATTGCTGCAGGAGAAGTTGGTGGCCAACAACTACTACTTGAACAAGTCTGCCAAAGATGCATATCGATCCTATATATTGGCCTACAATTCACATTCAATGAAAGATATCTTTAATGTCCACCGTCTTGATTTGCAGGTAATATTTCCATTACTTACATTAGGGCAGTTATTTTTTTAGGAAGTTAGGTTCAGAACCAGCCAGGTTAAGATGCAATATTTTGTCAAAACACAAACTGTCTGGCTCACATTCTGCTGCGGTTTGGCCAAGTTCTTAATGTTTTACCCTAAAAACATAAGGAAATATTGTGCCCACTAACCAAATGCATATTGTTGGATTCTGATAGGCGGTTGCTGCTTCATTTTGCTTTGCTGCTCCACCGAAGGTTAATTTGAACCTTGATAGCAGTGCATCCAAATTTAGGAAGAAAGTGGGGAAGAAAAGCCGAAATGGATTCAGTGAGGACAATCCTTATGGACGGACAGATGGTGATGATAAACGACAGTTCTCTAGGCTTTAGCTGTCTTAATGTTAGCAACAGATGCATTTGCAGTAATTCTGCATGAGTTGTAATGTCTCTTGTGCCATATGATTCCTTGAGACGAGTGCTCGTCCACAAAAATTTTGTTCTTGACCTCTTCAGCATGTACCAATGAAGATATCCAACTCTAAATAGAATTTTGGTTCGGCGTTTTTCTTCTATTGCTTTTGCTATATGTATAAATTGTAGACAAATTCCAAGTTTTGTTTCAGCCGAGCCCTGGCGGGTAGTTCTATTTATTAGAGCGAAAACTATTGAGGACTACAGTGGGTAGTTCTACACCAGGTTGAGAAACTCCTATATAAATATAATGGTGAGATTGGTGGTAACTGGCAATATCTAATCCATTGAATAGATGAATAAAAATACAATCCACAGACAAGTCTTGTCTTTCTTCAAGATTAACGAACTAAAAGAGGATAAATGTTGACTACTTAATTACATGATTACTACAGACCACCGATTAGACAAAAAACAGTGCATTGAAAAAACAGCAAAGCAGGATTAACACGGTTGATTCGATGGCCCTTTGATCAGCAGAATTGTTCTTTTTCTGTTCAGTTGATCCACCGCCAGTGCCATTTCCAGATTGATGATCTATGAGTTCTGGCTCCAAGACTTTAATGATCATCTTCTCCCCTCTCTCACAATGCCCGGAAACCCCACTGATGAAATAGAACAGTCCAGGTCTGTCCAAGGTGAACTCAGTGTCGCCATTGTTGGAAAAGAAAAAAGGATGAGAGGAACGGCATTTCTTATACTCCTCCTCAGTGACCACCAAGACCGAGTCTTTCTTGTACACGAACTCTGATACATAAGCAGAAATGAGAATTCAGAACTTAACTAAGTCTTATGATGTCTGATTGTAGATTAGAAATTCTTAAGCCATACTATGATCTTGTAGTATTACTTATAATGATTTCGACTAAACATCTAGCAAAAAAAGAAAAATGTACGGGTAGGTACTTACGGACAGTATCATTAACCTTAAACCTGTTTCGGGATGCCCACTCATTGTACGTTTGCTCATCTTTCTTGGGAACACCCCAGCCATCTTCGCCGCCAACTAGGAACTCGGTGGAAGTTGCATGGTAGAATAGAAATGAGGAGAAGAGAACCACGAAGAGGAAGATTTTGGAAGAACCCATGAATGGAGAAGTCATTATTGTGAGGTCTTCTTTAGCTAGCTTTGATGAATATAAAAGTTAATGATGGTGGCTTCAGGTTTTGCCTCAAATACCAAGTGAATTGGAAGTCTGTTATGTAAAGATGGAGCATGAGGATTATCAGGAGGTGGAAGTGGAGAAGTGGATGTAACCGTTGAGTAGTGGCTGTACTAAATTTATAACTGCTCTCAAATGACAGCTCGCGATTGACGAAATCCAGGTAAATCCTGAGAAAGATAGCATAGTTTATATAGTGGTGTGATCATTACTGATGGTCACTTATCCTTCTGCCATGTGGAGAAGAGGTGTCTCGTTGGCCGAAGAAAACGATTCCTCGTATTGTAAAAAACCATTTTGAGCGGAAATTTTCTTTTATTTGTGGGTTTACTCGGATAGTGAGAGATAGAGAATACCATCTCTTTTTTTTTTTTTTAGAATACCATCTCTTTTAATTAGCCATTTTGATTTTGTCTGTATTCTTTTCTATTAAGTTTTACAAATATAGACAATCACTATTAATAGAATGATTTATTCAATGAACAAGATTAATTAAGGGCATCGACAGCTTTTTTTTTTTTCTAATAATCTACCAGGTTAAAAGTTCATGGAGCTTGGTATTTGGTCTTGGAACAAGACATTTATAGGACACAACATGAACCAGAAGTACTTTTGTTTTCGTCCAATAGTACAATTTACAACAATTCTTCCAAAAGCAAAAAAAAAAAAAAAACAACAATCCCTGGCACCATGAAAGCTAGCTCACCCTACTGCGTCCACAACACCTGACATCACTTGGACTTAGAATCTGCATGAGAAAGGGTAGTTTCTTGCCAACAAGGCTTTACCCCGTAAGGAAAATAGCTTGGCGACACCGATTCAGCCTGGAAACATAGACTTGGGTTGTTCCCTGCTGCAAAGCGCCTTCCCATTCTTTGATAAAATTTCTCCGGAAATTCAAGTCTCCCGGTGAAATTATTGCCATCGATGTACAGAGCACCGATGTTAGGCATCGTTGCAAGTCTTGGAGGGGGAACTCCTGATAGATTATTGTCACGGAGTCCCAAAAATCTTAGCCTTTTCAGTTCTAACAGAGATTCCGGAATTGTCCCCCTCAAGCCAGTACTAGACAGATCCAAGATTTCCAAGTTCTGCAAATCTTTCCATTTTATTCCCATCAGGTCACCGCCTACTGGGTTGTTGGACACCACCATCTCCTTCAAAGAAACCAATTCCTGAAGCGACTTAACCAACCCGCCAGAGATGTTGTTCTTGTCCAGGTCCAACAGTGTCAGGTTTTTAAGACTTCCAATCTCTTCAGGTAACTTTCCCTCTAGCATGTTGTTGCTCAAGTCAAGCTTTAGTAGAGAAACCAACCCTCCACAAGTTGATGGCACAGATCCTGACAGGAAATTCCCGCTCGAGTCAAATATTAAGAGCTGAGACAACCCTCCAATACTAACTGGAATCTGGCCCGTGAATTTGTTTCCAGCTAGCACAAGCCGCTTCAAGTTGACTAGATTGCCTAGCTCTTCCGGCAAGTTGCCTGCTAATCCATTTTCTAGTAACACTAGTGACTGCAGCTGTTTTAGGTACCCTATAGTGGATGGAATAGTTCCGATAAGACCAGGGTTTGATCGGAACTCTAGGTATTCTAAGCTGTTTGCTAGTAGTTCCCAGTTTGAAGAGGGGATTTTGGTGGGGCTTTTGCGAGGGGAAAGAAAGCAATTGAAGAATGAGAGGGACCGTAGGTGTTTTAGCTCGAAAAGATGATGTGTGAATTTGGCTTGATCGGTGCACAGAAGAGAGTTGTCCAATACTGGGCCAATGTTTATGGTGGTGACGTACCAATAGCCATCGAAGAGATCACAAGAAACTCCCTGAACACAAAATTTTTTAAATCAAAAGGTATATATTAAAATGTAAAACGAAGGGAAATGAGAGCACAACCATGCACATACGAGTAATCTCCTTTTCGTTCAAAAAAAAAAAAAATGCACACATGATTATAAACAGTGTCAGTATATACATAAATGAAAGTTTTCTTTTCTTTCTTTTATCCTCCCAACGGCAGTGAAACTTTTGGTTGATGAACTAGAAAAGCAAGCAAACTTCAAACTAAATATGTATAGGTATAGCCTAGAAATTGCTCTCTTTTTTAGTGTATCCAAGAAAAGTAAGTTCTATTTTTAACAAGTATGTATGTTTCTTCACAATCTGAATTCTGAAGAATATGCCTGCTCAACACTTAATTAGTACATGAGAACTCCGATACTTTCTGGTTAACCCATCAGGCAACTCGAACTCATAATTTCGAGCATCCAAATACAATCACAATCATGTCAGTTTGAAAGAAGAAGCGCAATGACAGAGATGTAGAATCCTAACCATTTTTACATATATAGGCGTGACCAAAACTACTAAATTTCGTATTAATGAACGCTTCCAAAAAAAGAGTAAAAACAAGTAACACAAGATAGATGATAGGTCATTGCACCTGTATTGGAGTCCATCCACAAGGGTCTGGATAAAGCTCCGAGCCATTCCACCACTTCCCTGTAAACCCTTGGATGGCAGAATAGAGAGCTTCTTTCTCCTTCGTCTCCATTGGTCCTATCGAATATTCTTCTTGTATTGCTCTAGAAGGAAGAAACCATCCAAGAAACAGAAGGCACAGCAGAACATCATGAACTATGACAGTGAAGCCCTTCATTGGCAATTCTACAGGATATGAGAAACTGCAGAAAATGTATCTCCTAATTAAGAAGACTTAAAGATGCCAGAGTGGCCTGGTACGATAATATATTTATATATATGTATGTACCGAGCATCAATGTCATTAATGGAACGACAAAAACTTCACATAAAGTAAAACAATTAAAGGCTTTTCACTAGAAACAAATAACAGGTTAGACCCGAAACCAGTAGCTACTATATGGATTAGATGGAATGCTTTGGCATTCCCTTAAAAACCCGGACAACCTCAGACAATGCAGGGACAAAGGAGGCTGCAATTGTTGGGAGGAAATGTGAAAGGCTTTAAATCACTGCCCTGCCCCTCCTATGTTTATTAATTGCCACTAGTCTATAAGCAGAAAGCAAAAAAGTTGAGAGAAACATGACACGGATAGATTTAAGTACAGAGCGCCTTACAATAAAAGTATCCAGAAACACTTCTCGAGGCCTCAAATGGAAATTAACAATAACAGTAAATACAAAGAAAAAGGAAAAAAATGAACAGACTGCAAATGTACTAAGGATTAATGATACTCCTTTCAAACTTTAAAATTCCATTTGGGTTATATATGGTTTGTTTAAAAAGAATTGGACCGAGGTTTACATACTTAAAGGAAATGATTAATTAAAGGCCTTCAACTGTATCTGCTTTAATTTCTATAAATGCAGTGCTTCTGCTGTATACGTAAACCTGCATGTCCTTTTGCCTTTAAGGGGTGGTTCAAAGGATGTCGGTACTTGGTAACAAGGGTACTAGTTATGGTAAAGAGTTCTTTGGGATTTGAAACTGGCGTAGTCGGATTAGGGTTGCGGTTAGTTGCCAGTAGGGACCATTTATGTGGAGGCGTGGAGCACACATATGCATGCATATCGATGCATATACAGCAGAGAGTTCATTCAAGGGCCAATCTAACTTTCTTCTGCTTCCATATCCCTGTCTTATTGCAGCAGAGCTATCCTGCCAGTCCTAAGTGCCTTAAAGATTGTGAAGCTCTGCCAATTATTTATACTATAACTCATCTATCTTTGAATAAATTTGTTGCAGTGCACCCTTTTTATAAGCCAATAATACATAATTATCTGGGGCTAATTAAACTTTAATATTACTCTTCCTATGATTGAAGTGTACAGAATACTAAGGACACATAAACATAAACTTGTAATGAAAATTAATATGTTTTGATGCCAGAAAATCCTATTAGCAATTCTTAATCAACTCCTGGATTTCGTTACTGGTTCCAACTTTCAAGGCTTGGAGTTAAAGGAAAAAAACAAGAACAGGCTGATATGGAGTGGTTATATATATGTATATATATAGTTATATGTGCAAATATGTTATATGTATATACCCAGTGTGTAAATTTAAGTGTCGATGGCTAGAAGAGAACACCCCCTAAACCAAAAGCATACTCGATGCATCCCCTGCACCTGACAGAACCGCGGCCGTAGGTGTTTTCTTTTTTATCAAAAAGAAAAGAGATGCTTTAGTACTGGTGCTGAATATCAGAGTACAAATGAGATGATAAAGCCTGTTGCCTGGCATTTATCTAATGATAAGGACATTGATTTTTTTCTTGTTTCCCTGGCCACACCATTCTGTGCTTTGTTAGCAGATCCGGATACAAAGTAAATCTTACATATATAATGAGTGTGTCCTCTTGCTCGGCTACATTATAATTCATATATATGGATGCCCTCGATCAAAAATAAGAAAATATTGCATTATCTGGAGAAGCTGATGATAGGAAATTTTCTAAATATAATTTGCTACTTACGCCAGATTAATTAGATATATGCACTCTTCCACTAGAGATGCAAAGAAAATATGTGACGAGAACGAAAGGAGGTCCAAAACTAGCTAGCTATATAGTCCTTTGTTAAACATTGGACCACTCTAGAGCTTAAGCAAATGCTAGTAGTAGCTTATTAGCTTCTTGAACTTAATGTAAAGCTTAATTTGGACCACCCTAGCTAGAGCTTAATTAAATTAAAGGGATCAAGTTGACCTGGCAACACCACTCTATTACATCTGATGTGTCGTTCTCACAGCCACAGGGTCTATCGATTTTGATTGTGCTTTCTCATCTTCATTTTGTTTGTTTTTAACATTTACTGATGATCAAATTATTAAACCGTTATAGTAGACGACATATATACCAACACGATGAACTCGTAGCCTTGCAGAAAGTGAAATTTACTAGTCAATTCTCAACGAGAAACTCGGAAATCGATGGGTATCTAGTTGGTCTACAAATTCACTTTCTTGAACCACTCTCCTTCCAAAATCCAGTATTACTTAATGATAATTGATATTTTGTGCAAAATTAGAATAATTACCCCTCATCTCATTTGCCTTGATGAGCAGGCCCTTTTTGTTTTTTGGCAGATGATCACTAGTCCAGCCCCTAACTCCTTGAAGGCTTGAAGCCCATATTAGTTTACAAGCTGAAGACTTATTATGGGCCGAGAGGATGAGGCCCGTATTGTGGTTCTGCTCCAACTACCATCGCCTAACTTGGGCTTGGACTTCTTTCTGTTTTTTTCCCAAATTTCTTTTTCTTAAAATCGTAAATCAACAATTCAATGGTAAAGTCGTAACATCAGACGGTGGATATACACCCAACAAACAAAACAAAACAGTAAAAACCCAACCGAATCGACGGTGATCAACTGAGAACCATCCCGAACAAAACAATTCAATTTACTCCCTCAGCCGCGCGACACCCCGCACCGTCGTCCAGCACCAACGGAGCCCCACACTTCAAAGAAGGAACAAAGAGCTAAAACCACCGTTATCCAGGAAGAAGTAAAGAAGACGACGAATATGGCAGAGGATCCAGAGAAGAGGTTTCACTCGATCATGGACAAGCTCTTCCATGCCCCTAAATCCACCAATTCCTCCAGGTTTTCCTTCATCTCTTTAATTTTTTTTTCTATTTTACTCTCTCCTTTATTCATTATTATCTTTTTAAAAATTTGCGAGGAAGTTAGTATTGTAGCTAATTCTCTGCTCTTCTATTGGCTGATAGTTCATCTGGCGTGCAATTAACGAGAGGCAGAAAGCGACCGAATCCAGAGACTGCATTGGCTCTGGTGGAACCAAACACCAGAGGCAGTAGTCTGCGGTTAGCGTCCTCGGCTCCGGCGTGTAGGCCGTGGGATAGAGGCGATCTTATGCGGAGGCTCGCCACTTTCAAGTCCATGACTTGGTTTGCTAAGCCTAAGGTTTCGTTAATCAAATCCTTCACTTCATGTAACTAAACTGTTTATCTTTTTTGCTTTTCGTTTCTTAAAGTTGATATAATGATAATTTGTGATTATTATTAGGTGGTTAGTGCTGTAAATTGTGCAAGGAGGGGGTGGATTAATGTGGATATGGACACTATTGCCTGTGAAGCGTGTGGTGCTCGTCTCTTTTTCACCACTCCGGCGTCCTGGTCGCAGCAACAAGGCATGCATTGCTTGTTTACTTCTTATTTCTTAAGTATTCAAACTTTGTTTTGATGTTTTTTCTGATGTTTGAACTATTTAGTTACCTTCTTCAGTTGAGAAGGCGGCGTTGGTGTTTAGCTTACAACTGGATAAAGGACACAAGTTGCTGTGTCCTTGGATTGACAATGCCTGTGAAGAAAGACTTGCAGAGTTCCCTCCCACTCCGCTGGAGGTTTTGGTTGAAACATTCAGAGAACGTTATGTTGCCCTCTCCCAGCTTCTGGCTCTTCCAGTAATTTCGTCTTCGGCAATTGAACGCATGAGAAGCCCCCAGTTGGAAGAGTTTCTTAGACAACCTCTGGTGCTGGAATATGGCAGTGGATTGGCGGATGATGCACAAATAGCATCTCCAGAGGACAGGGACCAAGCTGGTTCTGCTAACTTATACTATCAGGTTCAGTGTTTATTGTTCATATTTGTTCTTTCTTTGTTCGTTAAGGTCAAAGCGCTTTCTTACCTATTAATGAATCATTAGATGTTCAAGAATGATATATTTCCTGGACTTGGTTACCTATGACCAATGTGATCAGTTCTAGTATATTTTTTAGTTCACACTAGTGTATTGAGACATTTTTCCTTTTGTTTAGGATTCCAGGTTGAGAGCAATGATAATAACTCTTTTTAAGTATTACAGGCACAGAAGCTCCTAAGTTTATGTGGCTGGGAACCACGCGCACTGCCTTATGTCGTTGACCGCAAGGACATAACAAAGGATGCTGATGGTTGTAGTTCGTCCTCCATGGTTACTAGTGGTCATAATCGAAGTATAGATGTCCGTTCTGGTGCTATGGGTGGAAGTCTGGTGTCTAAAGAAGATACTGGCAGTCGTGGAGAATCATATGCTGATCCAAATTCCATTGTTTTAGATTGCAGGCTTTGTGGAGCCAGTGTTGGATTATGGACTTTTTCTATGGTTCCGCAGCCCATAGAGTTTTTCAGAGTAGTTGGATCTACTGAAGTTAGTGAAAGGAATTCTGGACAAGATTCAAGTGGTGTAGATCAGGTTGGCATCAGAGGAGGCTTTGGAGTTTCTTCTTCTCATGGTACTTTATCTCATAGACCGTCAGATTCAACTTTGACAATTGCTGGGGGTCCACCCCCTACAAAACAGAACTTCAAAGCAACAATTTCTTTGCCTATAATTGGCCGGAATTTGAGGGCCAGGTTTTCCCATGATTCTAATTTTAGAGACCATTCTCTGGATAACGTGCACATGTCATCGGAAGGAGCAGAGGTCACTGGACCAGCAACTCCTCCTGAAACTGCTAGGCATGATACATTTGTGGAACGTCCAAATGAGAGCACGCCAGATAGATCTGATCAAAGTGAAATGTTGCCTGCAAAAGCTGCTGGATCCCTAGTTTCAACAGTTGGGGTTTCTGCTGGTTCTCAAGTGAGTGGAACTTCTGTGCCAGACCCAGATGCTAGTTTGATCATTGGCAATGGTAATGATGCCTTAGTAACGATTGCATTTGACGATATCTTTCTAGAGGGTCAAGAGTTTGACATTTCATGCAGTAACAATACTATCTGCATGGTAGATTCAGGAGAAAAAGCAACCAGTTCTGATATCCAAAAAGCAGTAGTTGCTCAAGAGAAAGGTCAGGGAGTTGTCAAAGATGGAACAAAGATCCCTGAGACCGGAACTGTGGCTTATGGTACAGGTAAGCAATTGTATACTTATACTTCAGGATCTTTAACTTACTTTGAAGTCAGCTGAATCTGTGGCTCATAATGCGAACAAATGCATAACAATTGGGAGATATTTTATACATTACATTTTAGCATAAAAAATCCCTTCGGTGTTTTGCATGAAATGTATCATGTTGCTGGGGAGCATCATTAATCTGCTTCAGTCATTTGTTTGCACAGTTTGATGCTAATTCTAAAGTGCAATTGTTTTTTATGCTGATGAAATTTCTTCAGTTAATCATGAAGAACTTTGGTTGATGATGCTCCTTTTGTTTTCCAGGAAAGGAACTAAGGCAACCGGCATTGGACAAAGCAATGGAGTTTGATCCAGTTAAGCAGCACAGACATTTTTGTCCCTGGATACTATCAACAAACAGCGGGGCACCTGGCTGGCAGCAAACTCTTGCTGCCTTACAACGTCAAAAGGAGCCCTCTGATCCTAAAACAAGTTCTCCTCCATCCTCCTCTTTCATTAAGGTAATGAGAATCTTACATTTTTTGGTAAACCCTTAGGTCTCTAACTGGGCTTCATTTCGAGTTTATGAATGGAAACTGGATGGATTGAGATGGACTGTGGCTAGCAAATGCATTTTTCTAAACTTTTGCACCCTGATTCCTCTGACGCCACAAAAGTTTTGTATTGTAAGGGGGTATGTTGCCACAATGCTCAGTCTGATAGACATAAAATTAATTAGACTATGTATGAAAGTGAGTATCTTTTGTCGTGCAAATATTAATGAAGATTGAGCTTGCAGAACATCTTCAAGTTACTTGATGTATACCAGTATAGCTGGTTGTGTTGTGATTAAAATGCCTAGCTCTACGAGTACCATTTATTGGAAATTGTTATCTCAATGTGTATGTTTTGCTAGGTGGATGACCCCATTACTTCAGTCAGGAAGCTATTCATGTCTCCGTCCGCAAAAAGACTGAAGCCTACCTGAGGACCAAGCTGAAAGCAACAGGCTCGGCTGACTTCATCTTCCATGATGTCTATGTTTTATCTTAGATAAAAGAGACAACCTTTCTGTACGCTGTAGAGTGAGCTTAGCAGGGATGATCTAAGCAAAGCATGACCCACACCTGGCGGACTATTTATTAGGTGTAGTGCAATAGCAACTTACTCTTATACACATAACCGAGCATCTATACCTGTAATGTTCAATATATTCCTTTGACACATTGTTCTTTGATGTATTTTTCCGTGCTCTTGTGAGGAATATCAATTTTCTGAGATACTATATTGTAATCCTGTGAGGAATACAAATGAATTCATTTTGCTTGACGACATTGTTCTTCCTGAAATTTTTTAAAAAAAATCAAGAATACAGGTTGACCAGCAATTCTTATTTTTCCATCAAACCGCAATTTCTTATGACAACCTTGGAGTATGGTCGGTTAAAGCCTCTTTCTGCAACAACAGCCCTCTTGTCTCCGATTAGCTTGGCCGCTCTGCAGAACAAACACGGTAAAATTACTTGGCAAAGCTTTTGTTTTATGGAGTGCGTGAATTTTAACTCGAGTGAACTTCAAAATTGATAAAATGATTGATAAATAAGAAAACGGGCACAATGGGAGCCATGTAGACCGGGCAATTCGTGTTATCGTGTCGGGTTGAACAGGTAATCGGGTTCTAATTCTTCAACCCGACTCAACCCATTTAATAATCGTGTCGTGTCGTGTCTAACCAGTTTATTATCGTGTCGGGTTCGGGTTGACCCACGGGTTACCTATTAAATCTAGTCAGCCTAAAAATCAGTTTGGAATTTTTCTATATTGCACAAGTCGTTGTATTTTCTAAGCAAATAGGCATATAATTAGATTTTCTCATATATTAAATAAAATTATAAATTCTAGAGTCATAATGTAATCATATTTTAAAACATTTATAAAAATATTTTTAGATAATTTTAGTAACTTTGACCTTAAATATTAAATAAGTCTTGTATTAAATTAGTAAAATATCTATATCCTAAATATAATCGGGTCATAAACAGGTACCCATCGGGTTGGCGGGTCAACCCGCACCTGACCTGCTAATTTTCGTGTCGTGTCGGGTCGACCCATTTAACTAAACGGGTTGAAAATCTCTGACCTATACCTACTAATTTCGTGTCGAGTTCGTGTCGGTTTGTCGTGTCAATACCCGTTTTGCCAGGTCTAGAGCCATGCCAGAGTGAGAAGATCAAAGAGCATCTAACCTGAAATAAGGAGAGCTGGTATTTTCTCGCACCGTCTTCACTTGTCCAATCCTCTCTACAACTTCCATCCCTTCTAAGACTGTGCCGACAACAAGAGACGAGGCATCCAATTCCGGTGAATCCTTGACAGCAATCACGAACTCTGTGCCATTTGGGTCAATACCAACCTCTTCTTGGTCAATCTCCAGCTTCCCTTGTCTAGCTACCAACTTCATCTTTGGTGGCGGTTTGGAGGGATCCCTCACGATAATGCTCACAGTTCCAGCAGAATTTTTGACTCCCGGACACTTATCATTCTCCCTCTCCCATTCATCAATGAGACTATCAACTACTGAATCGGTTTTTGTTCTCTTTGCTACTTCAGCATCCGCACCGTATGACCTCACCCCACCATGTTGCACATAGTTTGGCATGATCTTGACGAACTCTTTTCTTCTGTAGCTAATTCCCGCAGTTCCACTCACAAGACTGCTGAACCTAGCAGCTCCTATTGGAGCATCCTCTCCATAGAGGCCAATAATAATGCGGCCAACGGGTTCTCCGTCAATGGATATATCAAGAAACGCTTTCTTTGTTAGAGTCTTGTTGCTGCAGCTCGAACTGCTACTGCTCTTCTCTTCTTGTTGATCGCCTTTGTTGGTGTCCGGCAAATTTTCTTCAGCTCGAGCTTTGGGCACATTCTCCAGAGTCTGCGAGCTTAAAAGGAGCAGCAATGACGAATTCCCAAAAAGTGTGAGCTCTCTGCGAGATACTTTGCAGCATTGGCTTATGACGGGTGAAGATGTGGAAGTGAGTGTGGGTTGGATTTGCAGTGCCGGTTTTGGTGGTATTGTAGGATGGAGCGTGAGAGGGGATTGGATGATCTTTGGGTTTTGCAGCATTTCTCTCTTAATGGAAAGGCTTTGCTACTGGCTTTCTGTTTTCCTTTCTTCAATCTTTGAATGAATAGACGTTTCTGGTTTTCCTGTAGTGAATTTCTCTAGATTGGTTCTCTGTGCAAAGTCAGTCTGTATCTCCCTCTCTCCAAATCCAAAGGCAAAGGATAAGAAAGCTACAAAGGAAATCCATCCACAAGAATAAAAATGTTGGGTTTTTTATGGCGCGTATTGCATACATTTTATCTGAACACTCTTATGTGGGATACCACTTAAACAAATGCTCTCAGCAGTCAACAGAACGTTGTTTTTCTCATTGCTTTTACATAACAAATTCATTCTCTCTGAGTATATAAAGCATAACTTTCTTTTATGAAAATGAAAACTTAAAATATTAATCGCATTGGATTATAAAAAAAATTATTGTCCAGTAAAACCAATTAAGGACCACTCCAGTCCAGAGGTTGAGAAAAATAAGAAACTCGCATAGGAATAGCTAAACCACGATAATCACAAAAACCACAATAGCACCTTGTAATAGCCCCTCGACTAGGAGGATATAATTATAATTATAAATGCAGTGTTAAAATCCCCGAAGCCTATTATTAAGGACAGTAGATTAATAGTGTAATGTATCATTTATTAAGTTTCACAGAAAACAAAATGATTAACCGGACCGTTGTCTTATTTCTGGCATACGCCGCTACGGTTTACACTTTACAAATACAAAGGCACTAGGGTTTAAGGCTTCAAAGTTTAAACCCCCAAAGACAAAAACACACGAAGATCACACTTCAACCGAAGAAACATGGCAAATTCAATGGCTACTCTCTCACGCAGACTCCATCGTTCCCTTCTCTCGAGCTCCAAAGCTGCTCAGATTTCAATGCCCTTTTGCACCACAACCAAAAGCTTCTCCTCTAGCGAAGACTCTCTCTCCGACGAGGACGACCGCTCCGTTAGCTCGGAGGCCGATGTGACCCCGCAATCCCAATCGCCGCCCGCATCCTCACAGGAAGCGAGTGGGCCAGAACGCCAGTTCTATGATCGCCCGCTGGAAAATGGCCTCGAAGTGGGCATTTACAAGGTGCTGCCACATTTTTTGTTTAATTTAATTAGCCTCTTTGTTTTTGGTCTTTCATTGTGGTTCTTGTCTATATCGCGAAACAATTATGACAGACAAATGAGAAATGCCATCTGGGTCTGGTTATGTGTGTGAAATGCCTTTTGGTTATGGTGAAACTTCTGCTTCGATTGTGTAAAGATTTGATCTTTGCGAAGGTGCCAGTTGAAAAAAAACGAATGATTAGTGATTTTGGATTTTGTTTAGGCGATATTAGTGGGCCAGGTGGGGCAACCCCCAATTATGAAGAGGCTGAAGAGTGGGAAGGAGCTGACCATGTTCTCGCTGGCGACAGGAGGGATTCGAAATAATCGGAGGCCGTTGCAGAACGAGGACCCCAGGGAGTATGCCAATCGGTGTAATGTTCAGTGGCACCGGGTCTCTGTTTACCAAGACAATCTTGCTCGCACCATATTGAAGCAGCTTGAACCTGGGTGAGTTTTTTTAGAAATTTGTTTTTTTCCAACCTACATGTTCTGTTTGTTCCTATTGGAATCTTCACATACTCACACTTTACTATCATTCAATCATTTGAAAGTTGGAGGTTAATCATCAGTGTTCTTGGTGAACTATGAATTAAGGATGCATTTGTTTTTTTTTTTTTTTTTTTGATAAAAGAAGGAATATACAGTTACGTGAATTCACGTGTGATAGTAGAGCCTAGCGCATCTGTTGTCGAAACATTAAGACAAAAGTCCGGTGGTTCTTCTAGCAACCGAAACTCATCATCCAAAGCCAAAGCTTGTTTTGCTAATGTATCAGCTGTGAAATTAGCTTCCCGGTAAATGTGGGTGCACGTGGCCTTCCAAGGCCGTTGCAACATGTTCCTGATGCACTCCATTAGTGGGACTTGCTCCAAACGGCTTGTTGCTGGATGCATTTGATTGTCAGACATGCTGTGACTGAAGATTATGCTGCTATTCTTTTACCAGTTTGAATTTTGCCGTTTTAGCCTTGATTTGGTGATCCTTTTTGGTTATTTTGGTTTAAGATTCAGTCACTGTGGGCTTGCATGATTGATGGCCTCAAGTCCTGTTTCATTTCATGCTTGACAACTGACATTGTTTAGGGTGTAGAAATCAGAGCTGGTTTCATATTATTGCATATTTAGTGCTTTCAAAATGCTGAATTCTCTTTGTAGTTTATGTCTACCATCTTATCATGTTAATTTTAAATGGTTGCTTTGTTGGACTGGTTAACTTCAGAATGGAACTCATTTTTGTTTTTTATGGATGCTATATCTACTCTTTGAATCGTTATATTGCTGGATGCTGAGGAGAACTCTGTTCTTGGATGATGAATTTCCTCTGTTGGTGGCTGAGAACTTCATAGAAACTTAAGAAACTTGCTGCAGCTTGTCTTGACTTCATTTGAATTTTCCGGTTGTTGTAGCTCCATCGTATATGTGGAGGGGAGTCTGGAGACCAAAATATTCACTGATCCAAGAACCGGTCTTGTGCGTCGTATAAGAGAAATTGCTCTTCGCCGAAATGGTATATTACTTGCCTTACTCTTTATTTAGGCCTGATGCAAGCATACTCTGTTCTTATTTTGCTGCTACTGGCCATGTCTACTTTTCTGGATAATGACATCCTTTTTGGAATTCATTACTTTCCCCATAAAATGAATCAGTCCTCTCATTTGTTGATTTAGATTTGGATATGCATTGTCGTTAGTGTTTAATCCGTGTGCTCATCCCACAGTTTGATTGTGCAATTTCTGATGTAGATTAGTAGGGTAATATTTCGGAGTCATTGGTGCCTTGGGATGGTGAAATATATGCTGCTTGCTGTCTAACTTGTTCATCAATCCAACAAGATTGCTGGCCCCTTTTATACCATCTCGTTTATAAGTTTGTAGCATCCCTATCTTTTTGCTTATGCGTTGGTGTCTCAAAGACATTTTATGGCTGTTCTTTAAGCCGTTGTCTTTCCCTTGTTTTTCTCTCTTTTATGTTTAGCAGCAAGATCTGTTATTTGTCCTCGTGCTTAAGCAACTCTGTTGTGGCTGCAGCAGAACCCATGAGTCTCTAACTTGATTGTTGCACTTTGCAGGTCGAGTTGTGTTACTAGGTAAAGGTGATGATGATCAGACAGCTAGTCCGTCAGAAGTGAGAGGTGCTGGGTATTACTAGAAGCATATTTGAAAGTGCTGGAAACCTGTTCTGCCATTTGTAAATTACTGTCAGATTCGCTTTGTTATAAGTCTTCTAACGTTCACCAGCTAGATTCCAACTTTTACAGTTTTTCCCTCGGGAAGGTTTAGGGCCCTGATTGGTAACTTGTTCCCTTGCAATTTATTATTTAAGCACTATAATTGCTGAGGCTGTTGGTAGTCTTTTATAGCATTGGATGTCACACCATTTTGACAAGGTTGCATGTTTCACAAGTGCTATCTACAACCAGTGTGCTGCAATTAGGCGGCTGACATTTGCTTCCCCCTAACTACGCCATGGTCTTCTAGCCACTGGTTTAGTCCAGTTTGAGCCATTACAATCCATGAGGGGAGGGCGGGGGGTGGGGGGTGTAATTATAAATCCAAATAAATGCTAGGATTTTTTTTTTCTTTTTAGAAACAAGATGGCTTTAGAATAAACTAATTGATCGACAAAGTTTTTGTGATATTGCAACAACTCTAAAATTGGGAAAACTCCTATCTGTAAATAGGGTTGAGCATAATTACCGTATCGAGAATTTCGAACCGATACCGACCGAAAACCGACGGTATCGGCTCAAAATTTGCTGGAAGTTAGAGCCACCCCTTATTCTCCTACCGAGCCGAATGGAAGGGTGGATGGAATCGGTCGGCAGGCTTTCGACCTGTTGGTATTTGGCACAGGCCGATACCGACAAGCCCATGTCATACCCCAGCCTGGCCAGCCAAACCCAACCCAACCCTTTCCCAATCCAATTTTCTCCCAAGACCCAACCCAAAACCACTAAACCTACCAGTCGACCCATACCCGAATACAACACAACAGAAAATTTAACCCTAAAAAATAAAAAACCTAATCCTCTCTTCTCTCACTTTATCTCTTTCTCTCACGACTCTCTCTCAAAAAAAAGCCTAACCGCACCACCGCAGCCGCCGCACCTTGCAACCTCCGTTCTGTTGGTCTCACCGCTGCGCATGCCACTGCTCCGGGTGCAAATCCTTTCCCTCCTCTCTATCTCATCTCTCAATCAATCTAAACCCTTCGGCTGTTCTCCAATCGAAACCTTAAATCCCCAAATCGAAACCTTAAATCCCCCAATCGAAACCCTTCGGCCCCTCTAATCGTTTTGTTGAAACCTATTCTTCGATTTGAAACCCTATGTTCATCTCATATTGACAGATTCTGCCCGAGGGATGATGGTTTCTGGATTTTGGTGATGGCGCAACCAACAATTTCATGGATTATTTTCTGGATTTTGGTGATGCACGGTGCACTTTGCTTGGCGACGGCGCCCACCTTTGTCCAATGGAGGAGAAATCGGAGGGGTTTGAGTTTTGAGATGAGGAGAGGGTTCATGCTTTGGGTTTTGGTTGTGTTTGGGGTCTGATTTGATGGGTAAGGATTTCATGATGCCGAAGGGTAAGGATTTCATGAATTAATCCTCAATTCCCAATTTGATTCAAACCGTAATGCCTCAATTCCCAAATTGAAACCTTAATACCCAAATTTCCTCTATTTTCTGCCAATATCCATTGATCAGTATATATAATTATTTGTAATCTTTATGTTTAAATCGTCGTTGGATTCTGGCTATTGATTGATGCAATTGCAAATTAGTTTTTTTTTTGTTTTGTGTTTATTGGTTTTGTTATGAGATGTAAGATGTTTTTAAGAATTCGGTTAATGCCGATGCCGGCCGAACCGACGTCTGTGTCAGTCGGTATCATGCCGATCGGCACAAGAGGAAATATGGCACGGCATCGATTGGAAAATTAGGCTTTCGGAAAAGTCGGTATATGAATATATCGGCACGGTATATACCGTACCGACGTTTTGCTCACCCCTATCTGTAAATGTCTTTGAAGATGAACGTAATTATTTCAAAATTATGATGGGCCTATGATACGGCAACACCGCTAGACGGAACTAGAGGCACCTCCGTTTCAATCAAATATCCCAAAATCCAGAATCAAATCAACCAAAGAGATTTAGTGCAGTATCCCTCCACCTCAAAACACACTTGGGTTAAGCAACAAAGGGAATTGAAAGCACAAGGAATTATGAAAACGCCACAGATATTTGAAATAAACAAGCAAAGAAATAAACCTCACTTGTTAGTTAAAAATCACTCAAGTCCAAGACTTAAGGAAAACACTCAAAATGCTCATTCTCATTACTTCAAATTCAGTGTACATAACCAGCAAATGTGAAGCTATTTATAGCTTCCAGAACACAACATCAATCAACAATCTCCTATTAAAGAAATGTGTCCACTAATAAAGTGTCAACCCACTAAAGTCACCACCAACTCATTATTGAGTAAAAGCATACTAATGGCCATAAAACCAGCAAGCCCCACACACTCACACTCTTAAAAAAAAGAATCTTACTTGGCTAACAAATGATGAAACCCATTACTGCCCACTACACCCATTAAATAATTTAAACAATACAAATGCATGTTAAAAGGTTGATGGGTGCGTGGGTTTTGGCTGGAAAAACACTAACCAATCCAAAAGTCCATCTTAACTCATGTCTTCCACGTTGGTCACTCCCTCCAAATACTCAAAGCTGAATTTAAACCATCATGCCTCTATTTAATAAGTCAATATGTCTTCTTTAAGTGATTGATGGATCAAGGCTTGTACAAAATGCTGCATTTGGTCCTTAAACTTGTCTGAACGAGCCCTCGTGATCGGACCTTGTGACGAGCTGGTCATCTTCGACTCCAATGCTTGATGCTTGCTTGTTTGCATCATTCCCCCCTTCCTCAAAAGGATTCGCCCTCGAATCTGTACCTACATTGTCAAAGGGAGAAAGATCAGCAACATTAAAAGTAGCACTCACTGCATACTCACCTGGCAAGTCAATTTTGTACGCATTGTCATTAATGCGTTCCAACACTTGGAATGGTCCATCTCCTCTAGGATCCAACTTAGATTTCCTTTGCTTTGGAAACCTTTCCTTTCTAAAGTGTACCCAAACCCAATCTCCTGGCTCAAATTTCATATTGCGGCGTCCTCGATTGGCCTTTTGAGCATACTTCTTGTTTTTCTCCTCGATGTGCTGCCTTGCCTTTTCATGTATGGATTTAA
>JAKUCV010005646.1:0-51104 GCA_028386065.3 Turnera subulata | reverse complement strand
ATTGCCTTCACTTTGTCTTGATCAACTTCTATCCCATTAGCACTTACCACATAACCAAGAAATATAACTCGATCCATGCAAAATGTACACTTCTTAAGCTTAGCATACAATTTTTCTGCCCTAAGTGCATCCAATACTAGCTTAAGGTGTTCGATATGCTCATCAACATTCTTGCTATAGATCAGTATATCATCAAAATACACAACCAAAAACTTGCCAATAAACTTTCTCAAGACATGATTCATTAAGCACATGAATGTACTAGGTGCATTAGTTAATCCAAAAGGCATGACTAACCACTCAAACAAACCATATTTTGTCTTGAATGCAGTTTTCCATTCATCTCCTATTTTCATGCAAATTTGATGATAACCACTTATGAGATCAATCTTGGTAAACATGCATGCACCATGTAACTCATCAAGCATGTCATTTAATATAAGAATAGGATGGCGATACTTTACCGTAATTTTGTTGAAAGTGCAACAGTCAACACGCATATGCCAAGTTCTATCCTTTTTGGGTACTAGAATGACAGGAACAGCACATGGGCTAAGGCTTTCTCGAATCAGCCCCTTGGAGAGTAAGTCCTCAACTTGCTTTTATAATTCTTTGGTTTCCTCCGGATTGGCCCTATATGCTGGCCGATTAGGAATTTGTGCCCCTGGCATAAAATCAATCTGATGCTCAATGCTCCTTAGCGGTGGTAATTCTTTAGGCAATTCCTCCGGAAATACATCACTATAATCCTGTAAAATAGAAACAACACAACTAGGCAATTCGGAGTTAAGGTCAGCTTCATTAAAATAAGCACCCTTGTACAAGAGTACCAGTATGTCTCTCTTTTCTTCACAAGCTACCCTCACATCTCTTATTTTGGCATAGAAATTCTGTTTCTTTCTTCCCTCTGATTTTCTCTCAGTGCCAATTTTGACTTTTCCTTTCTCCTCAGAGTTGGTTTTTCTCTCTTTTATTTCCTCTCCTTTTGCAAGGCCATCGGCCTTCCTCTCTTCCTCACCAATTTTCCGTTGCGCTGTAGCCTTCTCTTGTTGCATTATCTCCACACTTTTCTGAATATGTTTTTGGTCCTCATAGACCTCCTTTGGAGTCAATGGTGGTAATACAAATTTCTAATCTCCCACGGTAAAAGAATACCTGTTCTTAAACCCATCATGAATCACACGCCTATCATACTGCCAAGGCCTACCAAGTAATATAAGACAAGCATGCATAGGTACTACATCACAAAGAACCTGATCAGAATACTTCCCAATGGTTATCGAAACAAGAGCTTGTTTTGTTACCTTGATTTCGCCCATATCATTCAACCATTATAGTCGATAGGGCCTGGGATGCTTCAAACACTCCAATCCTAGCTTCTCCACCATCAAAGTACTCGCCACATTGGTGCAGCTACCACTATCAATTATTAGGCTACAGATCTTCCCCTTCACATAGCATCTAGCATGGAAAATATTCCCCCTTTGTTCGACTGTATCTTCCTTCAATTGAGCATTCAGCACTTGCCGGGTTACAAATAATCCTCCACTTGGGTTTTCTAGAAGATTTTCATCTTCGTCATCGGGAATATCCTCCAAGTCATGCATGTCAGCAACATCATCTTCATCTTCAGAATAAACTTCTCCACCTTCTTTTATGAACATCACTGTGACACCCTAGGGTCTATGAGGGCGGGATGTGTTCGCCGGTGTCGGGATGAGCATGGACAAGGAGCGGCTTCTGGCAGGCTTCTAGACGGAGGGGCACGGGAATGAACCGATCCACACCAGAATAGGAGAGATCCTGAGACTGTGTAGGGATGGGGCTGCACAGTTAGAGCGATTTCGAGGTTGTACAGGTATGAGACTGTACAACTGAGAGTAGCTTAAATGGTTTGATGGGTACTAACTATATCAACAAGGTGCACCTACCTTTTCAGTGCTCATTCTAGAAAAACTCAAAAGTTAAACGTGCTTGACTTGGAGCAATTCTAGGATGGGTGACCTCCTAGGAAGTTTTCTTCGGAAACATGCGAGTGAGGACAAAGCACGTTGGAAAGGTCCCGTGTTGGTCTGTAGTGACAGTCGACAAGCCGGAACGTTATAGTTGGTAGCGGAGCTCCAGTACTCCTCTAGTACGGTGCAGGGTTCGGGGACGAACCTAGCGGAAGCTGGTGGGCCTGTGACACCCCGGGGTCTATGAGGTCAGGAAGTGTACGCCGGTGCCGGGATGAGCATGGACAAGGAGCGGATTCTAGACGGAGGGGCACGGGAATGAACCGATCCACACCAGAATAGGAGAGATCTTGAGACTGTGTAGGGATGGGGCTGCACAGTTAGAGCGATTTCGAGGTTGTACAGGTATGGGACTGTACAATTGAGAGTAGCTTAAATGGTTTGATGGATACTAACTATATCAACAAGGTGCACCTACCTTTTCGGTGCTCATTCTAGAAAAACTCCAAAGTTAAACGTGCTTGACTTGGAGCAATTCTAGGATGGGTGACCTCCTGGGAAGTTTTCCCCAGAAACATGCGAGTGAGGACAAAGCATGTTGGAAAGGTCCCGTGTTGGTCTGTAGTGACAGTCGACAAGCCAGAACGTTACAGTTGGTAGCGGAGCTCCAGGACTCCTCTAGTACGGTGCAGGGTTCGAGGACGAACCTAGCGGAAGCTGGTGGGCCTGTGACACCCGGGGTCTATGAGGTCGGGAAGTGTACGCTGGTGCCGGGATGAGCATAGACAAGGAGCGGCTTCTGGCAGGCTTCTAGACGGAGGTGCACGGGAATGAACCGATCCACACCGGAATAGGAGAGATCCTGAGACTGTGTAGGGATTGGGCTGCACAGTTAGAGCGATTTCGTAGTTATACAGGTATGGGACTGTACAATTGAGAGTAGTTTAAATGGTTTGATGGGTACTAACTATATCAACAAGGTGCACCTATCTTTTCGGTGCTCATTCTAGAAAAACTCCAAAGTTAAACGTGCTTGACTTGGAGCAATTCTAGGATGGGTGACCCCCTGGGAAGTTTTCCCCGGAAACATGCGAGTGAGGACAAAGCATGTTGGAAAGGTCCCGTGTTGGTCTGTAGTGATAGTCGACAAGCCGGAGCATTACAATCACCTTCTTGTTTGTTTCTGAGTTGCTTCTCTACTTTGATTGTCATATTTAGCATCTCTTCCATCTCCATATAATGGTGCAACTCAATAATATCATTGTTTAAACCAGCAAGGAATCTTGCCATGGTAGTCTCCTGATCTTCCTCTATATTTGCCCGGATCATAGCCATCTTCATCTCCTTGTAATACTCTTCTACACTTTTTGTACCTTGGCACAAAGTTTGGAGCTTTTGGTGTAACTCCTTATAGTAGTAGTTAGGCACAAATCTCTTCCTCATTATTCTTTTCCTCTCATCCCAAGTGTCAATAGGATCCTCATAGTTACGCCTCCTGTTTATCACAAGCTGATCCTACCAAACCAAAGCATAGTCAATAAACTCAACAACTACTAGTTTTACCTGTTTGGCCTCAGAATAGTTATGACACTCAAATATCATTTCTATTCTTTTCTCTCATTCTAAGTATGCCTCTGGGTCGCTCTTTCCTGGAAAAGAGGGGATCTTCATCTTGATGCTTCCAACATCTCTATCAACTTGATTAGCTCGATCAACTCTACCACCTCGGTTCTCATTTCGGCCAATGTCTTCTTGGTCAAATCGGAATTGTCCTCTTCTAGGTGGTGGTAAATTTCGTCCTCCCATCCTTCTTCCAATTCTCCGCCATCCTGTTTCTTCCTCTTCAAAATCTGCATCATCATCTTGGTATGGCACTAGATTTGGTTCCCTCTCCCTAGTGGGTCTCCTGACTGAACCTTGTTCTGCTGATGCATTCCTTCGAACTTCTTCCATACGCTCGTCGATGGATGCCTCAATTCTAGCAAATCGTTCTTCCATCCGTTGCATCATTTGTGCCAAAGCCTGCATGTAGAGTATTGGGTCTTTAACTCCTTCACTCGACTCTGCCTCCTTTCCACTTCCTTTTGAAGATTCAGACATTTTCTTTGTTCTAAAAGAAACACGTTAGTAGCAAAAGAATTTTCCTCACCACTTCCTCACGTGTGTCACTCCAAGATCAGATTGTTTACTCTCGTGTTTGCACTCAATTCGTCTATGGGATGTAAACACTCTGCCTTTTACCTCTCTTAATTTCCTGCTTTGTTTATTTGTTGGGATCAAACCAAACTTAAACAAATAACAAATATCAGTAGCTATTTCAATGAGAAGTAACGAAAACAACCTAACAATGAAAGGTAAAAACAATTCTAGAGGCAAAATAATCAACTCCAAGAATAAAAGATATGCACACACAAAGAGGAACAAAATTGCATGTGGTGATTCTTGAGTTAATTGAGTAATAAGAAACAAAGATTACTCAATTAGAAAGCTGAAAGAAATTTAGAGAGCAAATAATAACAATACAAGATAGAAAACCCCAAACTGAACATCCACAATTCAGACCTTTTTTTTTTACTTCGTGAACAGTAACAGTAGGTAATTGTTCTTTCTTTTCTTTTTTTTAAAAAAGGCAAACAACAACAATAACTAGTGCTTAATGAAATAACAACGAACAAACTAGTAGGAAACTTGAACAGTGGTGAACAATAACGAACAGTACATGGGCAGTGTCGGAACAGTACCAAATAGTGATGAACAGTACCCGATAACAAAAACTTAGAATTCAAAGAGCAGAAAATAAAGATACGTAGTTGAATTAATACCTAGGCTCCGCTACCAAAGATGATACGGCAACACCGCTAGACGAAACTAGAGGCACCTCCGTTTCAATCAAATATCCCAAAATCCAGAATCAAATCAACCAAAGAGATTTAGTGCAGTATCCCTCCACCTCAAAACACACTTGGGTTAAGCAAAAAGGGAATTAAAAGCACAAGAAATTATGAAAACGCCACAGATATTTGATACCTGATAAGTAGTCTTAATCCCTAGAATAAACAAGCAAAGAAATAAAACTCACTTGTTAGTTAAAAATCACTCAAGTCCAAGACTTAAGGAAAACACTCAAAATGCTCATTCTCATTACTTCAAATTCAGTGTACATAACCAGCAAATGTGAAGCTATTTATAGCTTCCAGAACACAACATCAATCAACAATATCCTATTAAAGAAATGTGTCCACTAATAAAGTGCCAACCCACTAAAGTCACCACCAACTCATTATTGAGTAACAAGCATACTAATGGCCATAAAACCAGCAAGCCCCACACACTCACACTCTTAAAAGAAAGAATCTTAGTTGGCTAACAAATGATGAAACCCATTACTGCCCACTACACCCGTTAAATAATTTAAACAATACAAACGCATGTTAAAAGGTTGATGGGTGCGTGGGTTTTGGCTGGAAAAACACTAACCAATCCAAAAGTCCATCTTAATTCATGTCTTCCACGTTGGTCACTCCCTCCAAATACTCAAAGCTGAATTTAAACCATCATGCCTCCATTTAATAAGTCAATGTATCTTCTTTAAGTGATTGATGGATCAAAGCTTGTACAAAATGTTGCATTTGATCCTTAAACTTGTCTGAACGAACCCTCGTGATCGGACCTTGTGGCATGACGAGCTGGTCATCTTCGACACCAATGCTTGATGCTTGCTTGTTTGCATCAGCCTACCTCATAAAAAAAAATTTAATGGGCCTAAGTCCAAATCTAGAGTGATGTTGAGTTTGAAATATACGAAGCATTTAGAAAATTAGTGGGCCTTTAAGTTCAAATACAGACGAAGCCCATTCCATTCCCGACATGTGATCATACGAACGTACATACAAAAAGTACAAAACAGAGTCTCTCCCTCTCTCCCATTCTACTCGAGGCAGGCACTGTTGCAAGCTTGGGATCACAGAAGAAAGAAACAGAAAAAAAAAAAAAACACAAAAGCAAGGAAAAAGAAAACCGAACCAGAAAATAAATCGATAGGTAAATAAACAAGAAACAAAGAAAAAATGGCAACGACACGGTCGCCGGAGTCGTACATAGGGAGCGTTCTTAAGATAATCTCAAACTCCGGAATCCGTTACCAAGGCATCCTCTTCCACATCAACCCCCGCCACTCCACCATTGCCCTCCAAAACGGTATCGCATCGCACTCACTATATCCTCTCTCTCGCTGTCTCTCTCTCGTTGCATCCTTTTCCTTTCTGTTTTTGTTTATAAGCTTATTCCGTGAAATTCTCAACCGTTTCCGTTCGTGGCGTAGTGAGATGTTTCGGGACGGAAGGCCGGAGGAAGGACGGCCCGGAGGTGCCGCCGTCCGACCACGTTTACGACTATATCTACTTCAGAGGCACCGACATTAAGGTTTCTGTTCAAATTTTCCCTTTCTCAGTTTCTTTCCCTTGCTGTTTTTTTTTTCCTTCTCTAATAATGGCCTATTTCAACGGTGTCGTTTTTTTGCCGCCGCCTTATTTTGCATGATCATCCAGGATTTGGAGGTTTTATCTTCTCCAACCTTTGAACACACGCACTCCATACATGACGATCCTGCAATCATCCAAGTATGAATACACATATTCTCTGTTTTAGGCTTTCTAGTAGTTTTGTGTTTGGTTAGATTTTAATTAATTGATTACCGGTGGATTTTAGTTTTTTTTTTGTTTTGCTTAATGTGTGTGTCTCTACACGTGTATATGCATGCAGTGCCACTCCTTTCCACCGGCTCCTCCCTCCGGTTCCGGACCGGGTACGTTCCCCGCCGGGCCAACCGCTTCTACAAGCGGGTTTGGTTCCGATTCACTTCCAGGCTCAGCTTATAATAGCAGCCGACACCAGTATAATCACCCTTCCAGCCATGTAGGATCGTGGACGACGTCGTCTATTCCTTCTGGAATTGATGGAGACATTAGGTCCCCTGACAGGGTTACCAATTCGCAACACCACCACCAGGCCTTGCTCCAACCACCACCACCACCTGCCTTCCTGTTGTCCCCTGGCCACCAGCAGCAGATGCAATACTCATTTGCAAACGTCCCGGAGTCTCCTCATTCTGTGGCGGAGCCTGTCCATTGTGGGTTTCCAGGCTCGGCATCTACATTGCCAACTAATCTTTCAATGGATGAGTGGATAGTATTGGCTACTGAAGCGCCGCCAAGCAATCCAATGGGAAATGGTGAATCTACCACTCCAAATGTGGATTTATCTTCGAGTTTGCTTTCAATGTCTGGATTGCCTTGTCCAGGTCCGGAGTTAAGTTCTGGTGCATATCAAACTGTGGATAAACATCACACAGCTCCTGGATCTGCATTACCTCGTCAGAGTGAACCGATGCCTACTACTTCTGATGTTGGGACATCTAGCTTAGATAACTTCAAGGCATCAGTAACTTCACCGGTTACCGCTGGTCGTATTCTGGGGCCTGGGCCTTTTAAGCTTTGTTCTTCTAATCCCTCTCGAATTTCTCACAAGGACATTGAGGTGGTTCAACCATCAACTTCAAAATCACAGTTCACCGACTCGACAAATTTTCCGTTAAAATCACTATCAGCTGAAAAAGCAACCAATTTGGCTTTAAATGTTCTGACCTCTGGAAAGGGGCCAAATTTGCCTTCCAAACAACGACCTGTTAAAAAGGTATTATACTTTAAAAATGCAGCTCAATGTGGACTTCTTTGTTTCTTTTCATCTGGTTTGCTTATGCTTTTTGTGCTTTCTGCCATGCATATGTCTCACCTGTTCGTATACTTTCATAGTATGCATATTTCTTTAAGTTTTATGATAAGAGGGCTTGAGATTTTAATGTATCTTACTTCAATACTAATGTAGTTCACTGAGCTGTTCTGTTCATTCTCTACATTTGATTCTCAGTCAAACAGAGCTCCTTCTCACTTGCCTTCTGGGGACAAGAATGGACGTGGAGTAAGAAATAGGGTAATCTCTTAATTTCTTCTATACCTTTGCTTCGCTCTCCGAATTCAAGTTGCGGTATTATTAGAGTGTAAAAATCATAAGGATCCTAATCTGTGCCATCCAATTCCATTTGTTCCTTCAGTCAAACAGAGCTCCTTCACATCCGGAGTACCATGGTTGGTGGCATAAACAAGATAGAAGAAATGGGGTAATCTATTGCTAACTTTTATTCTAATAACCTCTATTACCCGACAAGTTAATCATTTAGTCGTTTGACTCAACAGAGAAATATTCTACAATTATGTGCACTAGGTTCGGTGTGTCTTAACTTGACCAATGATCTGTTTTACATTTATTGTAAAATGTACCCATACTTGTGTTTTGCCCCATTCTTTTGCTTTCAATGACCTTCTGACCGTCTTTTTAGCTAGAGAGGGGTCTGTATTCCTTCAAACTGGAGGATTCCCTATCTAGCTACCCGAATTACATTTTGCCTATTGCATCTTCCATGGCTTAGTAGTATAACTATGATTTTCTGGTTACCTTGTGGCATTCTGGTGTCACTATTCTGTTCTTTTATGATTGCAATTCCTGCTCAAGTTGGTGTCGTGTTCCATCTATTTTATTTCATTTATCAGGTTTTCGGTCTGATTCTAAGAGTTAGGTTATGAATTTATAGAGCCACGACTTATGTTCCATGCTTAATGAGTTTATTAGAGTGGTTGCAATTTTAGCTTATGATATGGGAGTGGTGATTTTGTTCGTCCTTATGGCTGCATGGTTCTATTTTCATACTCAACACATTGCCGAGAGCCATCACTTATGTTCCATGCTTAATGAGGTTATTAGAGTGGTTGTAATTTTAGCTTACGGTATCGTGTCTGTCCTTGTAGCTGCATGGTTCTAATTTTCATGTTCAACACATTGCCAAGAGCAACGTTTTGAAGAGAGAAGACCGCAAGGTAATCCTGTTGTCTTGGTTCTCTTGAAGTTACTATGGTCTTTTCTTGGCTTACCTAGTCATTTGATGTATATTTTTTGGGTAGATTCATATTCATGTTTGCCTTTTCTTGTACTTGCAATATGTACAACCTTGTTATGCTATCTGCTTTCCTTCCAGCTTGATGGAGCTCCTTTACTTCCCCTTCACAATGAAAGAATTCAAGTTCGGGGAACAGGAAATAAGGTACTCTTTTTGTTTGTTTGATTTTTCAAGAAGAGTTTGCGTTGTTGGCTAGAGTATGGTGAATTCTCAATGTCATCTGAGAATATCCTGCTCTACTCCTTTTTTGTATGTGCAATTTCATGTGTTTCATATCATATTATTTGTCTACGTTCTTGATGTTTCTCTACATTCAATCAAGCTTGGTGGAGCTGCTTTATTTACCCATCATGGAAAAGAGATTCAAGCACGGGGAAAAGGAAACAGGGTACTCTGTTTGTTTCTTTGATTTTTAAGGACAGTTTGAGTTTACTTTTACTGACTGAAATATGGCAAAGTGAATACTGTCTGAAAATGTTGTACTATCCTTCAATCCAGCTTTATGCAGTTGCCTCAGGTCCTCCTTTCCATAGCAAGATTCATGCATGGGGAACAAATAATAGGGTATTCTGTTTATCATTTCAGCAATCATATTTTATTGCTACTGGGCATGTACCGAGTTTTGCTTTGTCATGAAACCCGATTTCCAAAGTCTGCCCTTTTTATTTCTGCCAGATGGATGATCCTGCTCTCCGATCTCGTGATCATGGTTGGGACCAAGGGAAGGGAAGAATGAAAATGGTATTTGTGCTTGCTCATGAATTTTTAACGTGTAGTAAGCTTGGAATTCAAACACCATGAGACCCAAAAATTTTTGGTAATGTAGGGGAAGGATTTTTTTTACCTTAGTAAAATCTAGTAAATGAATGATCAAACATGAGGCTCTGCACGGATGAAGCTTCTGATGCAAAACTGATGGCTTTGTAGGATTAGTGGCCTTCGTTGTTGTTGATACTTGCATCTGTATCTGAACAAGAACTCAGTTACAATCCTGTCTTTGCAGATTTCACATGAGGTGGCCAAATTCAGTGAGGATTTCGATTTTGTGGCAATGAATGAAAAATTTAAAAAGGATGAAATATGGGGTCAGCTGAGTCAAAGTGGCAATACTGTATCTAAAGATAAAGGAAAAGCAAATGAGAGCGGTGAGGATATTTTATCAAATGAGGATGTCAACAGGTTGCCGAAAGTTGGCATGAAGGTGCACCATTTGATGATGACAAAATAAATAATTCCATCTATTGATTTGATTTGTTTCTTTCTTGTTTGATCAAAATTAACTATTCTTTTGTTTCTCAGGCTGTTTACGTGAAGGATGAATTTTTTGATTCATTTTCTTGCAATATGGATCACGGAGGAACAAAAGGAAGGGTAAAGTTTTCCGAACAAATGAAATTAGACAAAGAGGTAGCTTACTCTTCTTTTTGTCCCTTCTTGTCATAGAGATGGTTGACGTTCTTTCTTAACTTATTTTTGATTTATGGATCATCAGACATTTGGAGACTTTCGAATAAAACGAGGCAATCGAGGTGGTCAGGCATGGGGATATAGATGCAGAGGGGGTTATGGTGATGCTGGGAGGTACCAGGGGCGGGCCATGCGGAGTCGTATTACTTAGGTTTTTGTATCAAATGTTGTCTCGACAAGTGCTAGTGCGGAGGAAGTGCTTTGCAGTTGAATTCTTTTGCCATTTGCTGGTCTACCAACTGGCAGGAACTGGATCTGATACAGACTTGTTTCCAACTTTAAGGAAGAATTTTGTTTACCTGATACTTGCCTGTTGATACCATAGTATTTCGGTGTGTTCTGGACAATTGACTAAAGTGTTAAATTATGCTCCTAATTTTTTGTTGTCAATGCAGCTAGCTCACAAGACATAATGAGGAGAAGCAACAAAAAGAAAAGAGGAAAACGGGGTCGTCTGAGCCATAACTGAAATCATCATGATCTTTAATAATAATAATTCCTTCCCTGAGATTTTGCAATGCCACTTTGCTGATTTATGGTACATATAGTTGAAAAATTTAGTCGCTAGCCATAAATGAATGTAGGGTTGTTTATCCAACTTTCCTGTGGACCCTTGTTCACATCTTCGTATAGAAACATTGTGTGTTCAGTTTTGGATAATTTGAGCTTTTGTATCCATCTTTAGGGGTGAACATTGGTCGGTACGGTACTCTCCGTACCAAAAAAAGAATCGGCATGCCCTTACCGATTGAGGTGCTATACCGACCTATTACCGACACTAGTTTACCGATCAACCGAACCGTAAAAATACCGACGGTATCTAAACCAAAGGAAGAGGAAGCTTTTATTACTTACAAAGGGAAAATCATTTTATAGATCATAAAGAGCAGGTGGAGACCACCAGTATATACGCAAAGCAAGATCTAGCAGATACAAGATTTTTCCTAAAAAAACAGAGAAAAAGGCTACAAAGAAAAGAGAGGGGCAGTGCCCCATAATGAGGTTCTGTCCAGTGACAGAATACATCTCTGAGTCAAGTCGCCGGTAAGGCAGCAACTCGTCTCCAACCTCTTCGAGCCCAACAGTAACAACAGTCAGCCCATTATCAAAACAAGATGCCGAAAGAGAAGACAAAAGCGCATAAACTCCAACCCACAGGTCCGGGTAGACGTCAGCGCAGAGATCGGGGAGGGCGAAGCCATTGTCGCTGCTCGCACCGCTGAAGCTGGCACCACCACAGCCATCGCTCCTCTTCAAACCCATCTCAGAAAAACTAGATCTAAAGTAGATCTAAGACCAACAAAAACAAAATTATAGATAAAAGTCAGATCTATACTAAATCTGTAGATAGCATACAAAAAAGGATATGTAGACTAGAAAACAAAGAAGAAGGCTTGCCAACCAGCCCAAGAGGAGCCGGCGGCAGCCCTCTTCTTTGTTGAGGAAGAGGGTCTGCTTGAGAGTTTTTTGGAGAGAGTTGGTTTTTTTGGAGAGAGGGTTTCAACTCTTAAGCTTTTATTACATCCATCAAAACCCATCAAAGATATTGACATGGGGATTAAAAAATATGGGAAGCTGAGTGGAAGGAGATGACAGCAGCAAAGATATTAATCAAAACCCATCAGCTTTTATACCTGTAAAAGATATAATTGGACAAAATTAAACAACCATCAAAATCCAGTAATACAATTCAAACAATTACAAATGAGAGCATTTATTACCCATTAAACAACCATCAAAACTCACCAACTTTTACCACCCATCAGCTTTTTTTTGCTTGAGGGGATGGGAAGTGAAGAGATTGCTTCGGTGATTTGGTGGAAAAGGCTATGGCGGTACAAACAGTGGAGGAGTGGCGCTCGCGGTGGCAGCTTCCAAAATCCCCAAATCAAAAAACAATAATAGAGAAATTATAATAGGGAGAGGAAAGATTTGCATGGGCGATAAAAAATTGGAGGTGTGTTAAATCAGGAATGGGGATTTGGTGAGATTGTTTGGGATTTTGCAATTGGTGGTGGCGATGGGGATTTGGTGAGATTGATTGGGATTTTGTAATTGGTGGCGAATTGATGTTCTGTGTTGGTAGTGGCGGATTGATTGTGTGTTAGAGGTGGTGGTTGTGAGAGATTGAAGGTGAGGAGAAAAGAGTTTAGATCTTGATGGCGATTTGATTATGTGTGTTGGAGGTGGTGGCTATGAGAGATTGAAGGTGAGGTTAGAAGACTTTAGATCGAGATGAGGATGAGTGAAAAGATTGAACTTTGGGGAAAAAAGTGGTTTTGTATTAATTATCGGTCGGTTCGGTAATACCGACGGTAAGTGACTACAATCTCGCTTATCTTCCGACTCACAGATCGGCGGTAAGTTACCGATATTTCGGTAGGACCAGTTGTAAATTTCGAACCGCTACTGACCGATACCGAACGGTTCGGCATGGTATGGTCGGTTCGGAAAAATCTGCTCACCTAGAAAATGGTTATCACTTGGTGGGGAATAGTAGATAGAATTTTTAGCAAGTATTAGGTGGTATTAGGATAATATTATTAGTCTCGACTGACTGACTATGGAGAAATTTCATGGATGCAGCTACATTAGATGGTAGGTAGGAATAGACACCAAATGCCATTTGCCTCAACTCCAGCGTACAGGCACATTTAGCTGCTCCTGGCAGGATAGTACTGGAGTTGTTATAACTGTTCGAGTACAATGGTAAAACACTATGTGAACAAACTGTCTTGCTCTATTAGTTACAGCGTGGATGCGAACTTAGAATCATCGTGACGTATTCCCAACTGAGAAAAGTACATGGAAAGATTATTATTGATAGACCTTGACAGTGAGCATAATAACCACTTGCAGCCGAGTTAATTGCCAACTCAAATCTTCAACAAGTTATCGTTTTTTCATTAAAATAAAGAAAAAAAATCTTCACCCCAAGTTTTCTGCTATCAAAAAATGGCTTCACTCGCTCTCCTAGCTTATACATGTCTTACATTTATCCTTTTCATTACATCCCTACATCCCTCCGGCCACCGAAAGTACCAAAATTAATAAAAACTACCAACTACAGATACCAAAAATTATGAAATTTAGTACAAATATCAAAAAAAATTGAGGCCAAGTACAGGTACCAAAAATTGTTCCAAGTACACGTACCCACGCATGAACGCAAGGGGGATCCAGACTTTTTGGACTATGTTATGGCTCAGACTAACCAAGAAACCTCTAATGATGAAAAACTTAGTCTCACTAACGTCAAGGCTCTTCTACTGGTATATCCCCTAGTTATAGATTAATCAAAAGAGTATGGGCTAGCAATTGCTTGTGAAGCATATATGATGTAGTAAGGAAAATATGAATTTTATATGATATACAAGATTGAGTATAACTGAGGGACAATTTGAGTACAATCTTGAGAGTGTTAATACATTCTAAAAGGGAAAGTAATGCAAGCTTGTATGTGTAAGCTTGGGAGAGGTTGGAGAGTCACAAATGCCATGGTGGGGGGCCTAGGCCTTTGGTGTCTCAGGAACGTGCTGAAGAAGTTGGAACCAAACTTGGGCAGCAAGGACTTGGGGGATCCTTGGCTGCCAAGTCCTGGGTTTTGAGGCAAGAAACCGGCTGGAAACCGGGACCTTGTTTTCCCGGATGCAGCCGTCTGTGAATAGGGCCCGTAGGTAGTTGTGGGTTGAGTAGGGCTCAAGTTTGAGCGATTGTTGGGCCCTCATGTAGTCTTCTGATCCATGTGAGTATATAGATGATGTGGGGCCTGTTGGTCTTGCTTTGAGGTCTCTATGTTGGGTTGGGCTTGTTGTGTTGGCCCATGATAGTGCTTGTTTGGGCTAAGCATTTTAACCCATATCAATATATATATATAGGACGGACGCCAACAGTATAAGCTGAGCCGTACAAATTATCGAGTTTTTGTACTCGTACCAAATCTCTACTCCATTGCAAAGTGAACTCGTGTAGCAGCAAGGGCAAAGCCAGCCTAGTAAGTTTGGGGGGCCCAACCTGAAAATTTTTGTAGAAATTTGCCATCAAGTCACCAATCTTTATATGTTTGTGTACTGAAAACCTGATAGATGTACAAAACTTGGTGGGGGGGGGGGGAAGGGAAGGGGGGGCGCATGGCCCTTATTGGACCCCCTAATCCGCCCTTGGCAGCGGGATCAAGTTTAATGGGTTTGCCCAAACGACTCCAAATTTTCCACAAAAAGCTGTTTGCGATGAAAATACCATTCTAATTAAGTTCAAGAACTCTTAACACAAACAACCACTGATTTCAGCGAATGGAATGATCAGCCACCACCCAAAGCGCTCCGATGTTCATCACAAGTGATGGTGGCTACATAAAAGGTCATTACCCAAGTCTGCAAGTACAAAAGAAGCATTCAATATACAGATATATGTATTCCCACACTTTTTCCCTTATAACACTTTAACTATCGGCGCCTACTTCCAACTCCCGAGAGTTAGTTTACAAGGAGAGATTCCTTATAATGGGAAACCTTATTTCATCTTATATAAATAATGATGTAAAATATATCACACCAAAAATTAACTTTTTTGGTACTATTATACTAACAGTTAAATTTTTTTTTGGTCTGGTAACAGTTAAAAAATAGTAACTTACAAAAGACGTTATAAAATTTTAGTAAACTATGGTGATTCCTTAAAATTTTTGCTGATTACTACTGATCCAACCCATATAATAACTTGAATAGAATGGGCCCGCTGGATTGGTCATCTTCATGCAGGTCCAGTCTCCAAATCCATTTCCAATTGCAGGCTCATCAGTCCGAATTTGTTAAGACCTTTAAGCCCTCAATTGTCGGATCGAATCCTTTTTGTCCAAACACGATCCAGCAGAGAGCCCAGGTTTTATTACTGCAAAACAGTCGGGGAAATCAACCCCACCTCATAGCCCGAAATACATAACCTATATAGAAAACCCAAACTACTCAAGTTTGTCAATGTTGTTCTATTAATTTGTATTTTTTTTTCTTCAACGTAAGTTTCTCAATGGTCAAATCATACAAAAAAAATGTCTATGTACTGTAAAGTGAAAACACGCAAATTGTCTGCCAAATCAGATCATGTTTTTGCAATGATCCAACTGAGAAGGGAGGGAAGAAAAAGAAGAAGAAAAGGAATGATTAACCGAATTTTGCCTATATGAAGACAGCCTTGTGATTCCTATGATCTAACTTAACAGAGAAACCAAAAAGAAATGACTCACCTAATTTATTTATCAATTTGTATACCTAATTCGAAACGATTAGCTGTTTCCATCTTTCCTATTCTATTTGGTTGATCCGCGCTATAATGTTGAAATTCGGTGCAGGTTTTATTTTTAAGTTATCATTTGGGCATCCAGTGAATCTACTGCATAGCAATATATGGCTGGGATAGCGGGCTATGGCTAATTGATGATCATGATGCAGATTGTTTAATTGATCATCATGATTATCAATTAGCCATGGCCCGCTATCCCAACACCCAGATTTTCTTTGTTCAATTTTTATTTACCATGAAGTGGAGATTGAAGGAGCAGGCTAACCCGACATCGGAAGTACTGTTACTATCTTTTAGTGGTGTTTCCATTCTCTTAAGTAGAACTTATAGGCCATTCTAGGTTTATGTTTCTTTCCATTTCTATCGTATGTTTTAAGTACCGCTTATTCTCGTTAATGTTAAAAATTCTATGTGTGCAAACCACCTTGTTTATGTTAAGTTATAACGTCAAAATGCATTACCCAACTACAAATGTACTACCTTTTGACGTACAAATGTACTACCCGAAGAGTTAACTAACCTACACTTATATATACGACGAAATCGCAGAGTTCTTTGATTCAAAGATTTCAGGCAGAATTCGTTGTTTGCTTCTAACTTGCATTTGGCACACCAAAAAATACGCGCAATGGCTTCTAATCGTCTCCTAGCCTGCTACCTTATCTCTTTTGCATTTTGCATTTCCCTTGCATCACCACCCAAGAGTTCCAACCCGAAAAATGCCAGCTCACCCTCCACCATACCATATGCAGCTGTTACTAAGTTTCCCTTGCACCACATCAGCAAATTGATGGGGTCTAAGTATAATGAGTTTGAGTTCCTGACCTCAACATTGATGGCTACCAATGAGCAGTATGCTTCCAACCCATCAGTGCTCGACGGGAAACTGGAGCGTCGCCCCAAGTACTTTGGCACCCCGTTCCTTCTTAGACCGGGCGGAGAGTATCTGGTTGAAGTCCGGATTGGCTCGGAAGATACGAGAGCACACCTTGTGTTGGACACCGGGTCCAATCTAATTTGGTGGCAGTGTAAGCCATGCGAAGAGTGTTTTGGGCAACAGGATGAGCTCTATGACCCTAGCCTCACTACTTCTAATCAAGAAATTGATTGTATTTCTCCGTGGTGCAAAACTAAGAAGGAAGGGCTCAGTAACGTTTGTGTTACTGGTGCACGCGGGGAACCGAACAAATGTGGATATTCTCAACGGTATGCAGATACATCAACCACAAAAGGGATATTATGCAGGGATTATGTGTCAATGGTAGACTTTAGCTACCAATGGCGGAACATAGTAATGGGTTGTGCACATACAAACCGCAACTTTTACGCCATGGAATTCTTTTCAGGAACCTTGGGATTTGGATCAGGTAATTTCTCATTTCCCTCCCAAGTTAATGCTACAAGGTACTGTTTTTGCCTTACTGGAGATTCAGGCAGGGGCGACAATTTTCTCTACTTGCAAAAGCTCCCAACTCCCATAAATGAATATGGATCGTTGGTTGTGCCCATATTCCAGAATCAAATTGCATTTAATCTTCATTATGTGCAGTTTACTGGAATATCGTTTGATGGGAAAATGATTCCTATCAACCCAATTAGATGGAGAATTAATCCTCAAGGCAAATACGGGGTTATAGTAGACTCTGGAAGTGCTGTCTCTTGGTTTACACCAGGTATCTATGGCATGATCCGCAATAAATTTAGGGAGGCGCTACCAGATCATAAACCAGTAAAGCCAAATTTCCGAACCGATTTTGATACTTGTTATAGGGTCACGGAAAATTTTTATAGAGATGTTCCAAAGATTAACTTTTACTTCGCTCCTAGAACAAAGCCCTTCAGATTGGATTATGAGCAATTAGTCATGACCCACAAAGGTGAAAACGTAGCATGCTTAGCATTTCTTCCACGTAATCACTCCTTAGAGATCACAACAATAGGAACTTATCAACTCCGAGGAACAAGACTTGATTTTGACTTGTCAAAGAAGACTCTCACATTGTATCCTCATGAATGTTAGTAAAATTGAAGAATTGCATTATTGTCTTTCAATATTATTGTTACCGATCTTTGAATAAAGGGATTCCTAACATGCAAAATGGCCAATTATCTTCAGTAGTAATGGCTAAACTAAAAGTCTCCTATAGGTTGTCTGTCCATGTCCACCAAACACATACTAAATTCCACTGGTTCTCTCAAAGCAAACACTCGGCAGTAAAAAAATGGCAGGAGACAAACAACTTGAGAAAAGAGAATAAAATTACATGATTAGCGTTCCCCATGCAGACAAAGAGCAGGCAAATAATAATCACATCCCAGTATATGTACGGCAATATAATTTGGACCACCGTTCACAATTTAATGCAATATGGAGACGCGGTAGCACAAATCAGATTGGAGCTAGCTAGCAGTCCAAAACATTAATGCTTGAGGGTGGTATCTATCTGGGTAATACTGCTGTCCTGTCGTTAATACGCCCGTGAAAATATTGCAAATCATGACGAAGATAAGGATCCATATATATTGGTTGCAGCCATACGCTTCCACTCTCCCGTGAGGGTTAATTACGTTTGGACCCCCTGAATTCAAGTTTATTTTTCAAGAACCACTCGAACTTTTTTTTTCGTCAAATCACCACCTGAACTCCCAATTTCGTTCCAATTGGTGCTTCCGTCCATGTGCCCATGAGTTCCGTTAGTTATACTAACGGAAGCCATAGATTGGCGCCACGTGTTTTAATCTTGCCCGTCCATTTTTTCCATTAAATTTATATCTACATAAAATTAAATAATATTCAAACAAAAATAAAAAAAAGATAAGAAAATAAAGGGATATTAGCATTTTTTTCTTTTTTTCTTTTTTTCTCTTTTATATCCCTCCTCTTCCCCGTTGCCATTTTTTCTTCTCTTTTTTTCTTTTTCTTCTTCTTTTTCGCTCTTTTCTTTTTCTTCTTTCTCCCCCATGCTCCTTGCTCCTCCTCCTCCTCGCCGCCCAACGTCGTCCCCCTCTCTTTTTTTCATTCCCCTGTCTTCCTCTCTTCCGCGCCGTACCACCATCTCCTTCGTCTCGCATCGAGCGCCGCCGCCGCCGCTTGCTTTCCTCAGACCATTTGGTGTTGCAGGGTTGAAGGAGGAAGTGAGGGAAGGCTCGAGTTGAGCCGTCACGAGCGTGGCCACGTCAGGGTCGGAGGAGCGGCCTTGTTCTTTGCCCCGTCACCGCAGATTGCAGAGGGGACCGTGACCACCTCTTGTTCCCCCCTTCTCCTTTACAAATCGCCGCCGCCGCCTTGGGTTCAGTTGCCGCCACCACCACCTTGCTTTCTTCTCCCCTTCCCCGACGCCGTCGCCGCTGCAATTGAAGGGAGGACCTGGTGCGCAGTGAGGAGCACTTGCGTGGATGCGACGAGGAGCCACGCTGCTGTCACCGGGTAGGTTTCTTCGGACCTCTTCTCCCTTTGTCTTCCTCTGTTCTTTGGGGGTTTGGTACCTAGTTTCTAATTGGGTTTCTTTTGCGTGTCGGGGGTGATTATTGATGTTATTGTTGCTTGATTTGGCTTCACAGATTGGGATTGCTAGTCTGGTGGCTATATGTGTTGGGTGTTTGTGGTGTTGTAGATGGTGGCTCGGGTTTGGGTTGATAATGGTGGGATTGGCTGGATTCGTGTTCACTGGCGTGGACTTCTGTTCTGTGGTGTTCGAGGTGTTCTGGCGGCGGGTGTGGCTCGGGTCGATGGATGAGTTCTGGTGGCGTTGCTGCTGGGTTGTTGATTCGGTGGTTTGACTGTCAGTCTCCGGTCGTGGACAGTGGAGTTTTTGTTGCGGGTTCTATTCCAGCCAGCAAGGCCTAGGCTGGGTTGAGGGTGAGGGAAAGAGATAGAATTGAGGAGTTGAAGGAGGAGTAGCGAGAGCATGGGGAGGAAGAAGAAAAAGAAAAGAGAAAAAAAGAAGAAAAAAAGAAGGGAAAAAAAAGAGAAGAAAAAAGAGAGCAGGGAGGAGGAAGAAAAAAAGAAGAGAAATATTTTTTTTAAAAATCATATCTATTTATTATATCTCTTTTTTATTTTTTTATTTTTTGTTTGAATTTTATTTAATTTTATGTGAAAATAAATTTAATGGAAAAAATGGACGGACAGGATTAAGACACGTGGCGTCAATCCATGGCTTCCGTTAGTACAACTGACGGAACCCATGGGCACATGGACGGAAGCACCAATTGGAACGAAATTAGGAGTTCAGGTGGTGATTTGACGAAAAAAAAAGTTCGAGTGGTTCTTGAAAAATAAACTTGAATTCAGGGGGTCCAAACGTAATTAACCCCTCCCGTGACGCTTGCAAAGAACTGCACCTTGGCATGAATGACAATTGTTGCGCAGGCGTGACTGGTCGTTTCGCCAAACTCCACAGGCGTGCAACACATATTTGCCGACAACTTGTTCACCCAGCCCCTTGCCCCAGTAGGGTGCATTCTTGTGTAAGGGAACTCGCAATATAATAAGGAGGCTTGCAGCAGCCCGACTGCAATGTAAACGGGGGAAAAAAAATCATATAAACATTGATATATATATCTTAATTAAGGAAATTGATATTGTAGCAATAAAATGATTTCTTCATAGGAAATCACGATTATACAAATATACAATATTGTCTCATTTAGTTGAGAACCTAGGCATAGAACATAAAGGCACTTAACTCTCTTTTTTTTTTTTCAGAAAGAAAGGGAGGATTATTTTTCGCAGACAATGTGTATGCATGCCTAATCATTTATATTTCGAAGGCGTGCCCACCTCTTTTATTAGTCTTTATTCTTAGTTTTATTATAAAATTTTCATAAGTTCACTAAGAAAATACATGAAAAAAACTAAATGGGTAGTTGATTGCCTAAAACTGTAGGATCTCAAAAGAATGTAAGGTTTGAATGGCTAAAACTGACCAGCACCACATTTCTTTTTTCTTTTCAATTTTTGATTTTGAAATTGTATATAGCTGATTTGGTTAGAATAATTTACCGATCCAAACAATAATAACAGTAGTAGCAGTTAGTTAAGTCAATGAGGAAAAACTGATGGATAAAATAAGGGATTTAAACAATAGTGTTGTAATATTCATATAGGAACACCATAACTATCTGGAGGAGTTTTCAAAGCTTACCTTAGAATCCTCCTAGATTTTATGCCTTGATGGTGAGATGCTTTATTGTTTGGTTTGATTATTTTGCTCATGTAGTCCTTATTTCAATAAACAGAAATCACACAACTACAATGGAAGGTCACAAAAGTCGGCAGAAGCCAAATAAAAATTGCAGCAGCTAGAATACAGAATAAAAACTAAAAAATCCGTGCATAGCAGAAGCAAAGATTACCGTAAAATCCTTCTTGCTTGGCTGTTTGGTTTGATTGTTTTGCTGAGGTCACTAGTGCCTTATATCTTTTTGCTTCTCTCTGAATCTGACCACAACAAATGGTACTCTTCCTTATATGGTTCCAAAAAATCATTTCAATAATAAATTAATGTGACCTTTAGGTTGGTAGAAGCATGTACATAATTAAATTTAGGCAAGGATGAATGCGATTCTTACTTTTCCTGAGCTTCAATGTATTTTCAGTTTCCATTCTAATTCCCCTTTCCTGATTAATATTGCAAGTATTAACCCACTTTCATTTAAAACGGTCAGGTAGAAAGGCAACAATATTAAAGAGCTATGGGCAAAGAATTCAACGCTAGAGGTAACTGAGGGGACTCACGGCGGAAAAGATACTGCAAAAAAATTGATAAGTTGACATATGCTGTCAACTGTGCTGCAAATTTGGAAAGAAGACTAAGAACTCCAATGATGCTTTTCCTATTTGAATTGCTTGTTTGGACCGGAATTTTTAACTGCTGTAATCATCTCTTTTATCCCAAAGTTGTTGTCATATATGCTCAATTTCAGTAGTTCTTGTGCTAAGCTACCAAATTAAGTATTGAATTTTTTTTTATCTTCTGTAGTTACCTCTCTTCTACCAAGGATGTTTTTTTTTTCCAATTTTAGTATTTTAGTTTATGTTACATAAATTGGGTGGCAGCTTTGAAACAGACGAATCTTCTTAATGGGTAACATTAAAATCATTATTAATCACATTAATAGGTCTAATAACATTGTATGTAAGCTGAATTTCTTCTTTCTTTGTAAGGGGTTGTCGAGTTGAACTCTAAGCCTTTTGCCAGGTCGCTTGAATGCAATTTGTGCAAAATGACACGTGTCAATACCAGAGTTGTAGGTCTTTGATTTAATATATTTATATAGATTGAAATTTAACTAGCTAGAAAAAGAAGTTGTCAGTTGATCCGGGTCTTAGGCTATGATGATTATCAGTGGACACTGGACAGTAGACTTAACCGAAAGTCCAATTACGAACTTCGGGTTGGCCCCTTTTTTTTTTTTTTTTTCCAGCGAGCAGCAATTGGTAGCGGGCAGAAGCATAAAACATGGGCTTATCGTAATTGGACTATCTACCTTCCAATCTTTTCTTTTGTTTAAAAAAGATCTGTCTTCCAACCATAACTAGTGCAACTCCCCGTGTTACACACGGGTTTGAGCCGCGGTTGAATTAGGCCGTGTTACACACGGGTTTTCTAAGAGCCTATAATATTTCGATTAATTTCTAATGTTAATAATTTCTAATTTCTAAGATCCTATACTATTTCGATTAATTTCTAATGTTAATTTCGATTTTCTTTCCTAAATTAGAATTTCTTTAAAATAGAATAATGTTTAGGTGTCAAAGACATAAAATACACACCTTTTGACTGGAGCCAACCAAGGTTCCAGTCACATGGTCTTAGTCAATTGCTCCATGTTACAGATGGGTTTGCTTGGTGGGTAAATCCTATGATATTGATCTTCTATTTATTTTAATATTTATTGTTATATTTTTTTAGTTAATTTTACGATGGTTTATTTTTTTATCAAAATATTATACTATTAAATTTTTATAAAATAATTTATGTTAATTATATACTATTATTTTACTTTTCATACATAAAAATTTTATAAATTTTAAGTTGTTATTTTTTAATGATTCTGTAAATTTATTTTTCAGTTACCTATAATATGAAATTTTTATTTTGTCTATAGCATAGTTTTATAAGCTTTTATATATTGATTGACTTGTATTTATACTTTTGATTCATTGCATTAATATTTATTAGTTTTTCGTTATCATATAAATCCTATTGATTCAAAGCTTAAAATAGTTTGATATTTTCCATAGTATTAAAATATCAATATATAAGTGTAAATATTCATGTTACTTCTTTTCTTTGACACATTTCTACTTTATATAAATTTTATATATATCTAAAATTTTTTTAATTGACTATTTTCACCTTTTTTACCTACAAAATATTTTATAACACGTGTGTAATTGTGTATAATTACACATTTTTATAAGTAATTTTATTTTTTATAAGTAATTTTATATCAATCAATTTTCTTCAATTTTTTATGAACAATGATATACTTTTCTAAAATTGATGTTGATTTATATTTCTTTTCTTAGCTTTTTTATTTTTTATGTGCAGATTTTATATATTTTAAATAATGAAGATAATGTAATATTTTTCTCAAAATTTTAGAAAATCTTTATATGCCGAATTTTAATAAAATTAAATACTATTATTTTTACTTGCCACCTATTGATATGATTATTATTGTAGAAGGATTAATATTCTATACATAATTTTTTTACTCTAATTCATCATGTTGTGTTCTAGCAAATGAATTTTCAATTTTTCATACACACATCTACTGATAACGCCAGTTAAAATAAATTTTTTTCATTGAGAGCAAATAGGTTTGAGGCATTTATCGAACAAAGACTTTGAATGTTGAAATAGCAGCTAACCTTTGATAATTCTTTGTCTATTCGCCATGACAGATTGGTGAGGGTAAGGAGGCGGCAGGAGGCAGATGTTGGTGAGGTGGGGTTGTGAAGAATTCACTTGTATATATATCTACCAAAATCCATTTGTTTCATATTCCCTGTCTGTATTACTTAGCAATCCATTTGTGGAAATCTAATTTCCTTTATCTCTTCATGTATCTCTTCATATTCTTAACGGTGACCACCTAAATTTATTGATGTCCATAATTTTTTTGCACTTCCAGTTTCCTCCACGCCCCAAACGTTAGATATATGTACAATTTTAATTGCATGTCGGTTTCACATTAATAGCTATAATAATAACATTGTCTATAGCTGAATTTGATCTTTGTTTGTAAAGGGTTACTGGCCAATTGACATCTAAGTATTTTGCGGGTATTTTGTATTTATAGATATTATGGTATTCATTGTACTATTTTGTGTGTCATCATAGCTTAAATCCATTTGTTTCATATTCCCTGTCTGTATTACTTAGCAATCCATTTGTGGAAATCTAATTTCCTTTATCTCTTCATGTATCTCTTCATATTCGTAACGGTGACCACCTAAATTTATTGATGTCCATAATTTTTTTGCACTTCCAGTTTCCTCCACGCCCCCAAACGTTAGATATATGTACAATTTTAATTGCATGTCGGTTTCACATTAATAACTATAATAATAACATTGTCTATAGCTGAATTTGATCTTTGTTTGTAAAGGGTTACTGGCCAATTGACATCTAAGTATTTTGCGGGTATTTTGTATTTATAGATATTATGGTATTCATTGTACTATTTTGTGTGTCATCATAGCTTATGATGTTTCATCTCCCCTTGTTATTATATGATTCATTGTATTTTATGTTTCATCTTACCTTTGAATGCTGAAATAGCAGCTAACCTTTGATAATTCTTTGTCTATTCGCCATGGTAGATTCGTGAGGGTAAGGAGGCGGCAGGAGGTAGATGTTGGTGAGGTGGGGTTGTGTAGAATTCACTTGTATATATATATATATATATATATATATATATATATATATATATATATATATATCAAAATCCATTTGTTTCATATTCCCTATTTGTATTAATTAGCAATCCATTTGTTGCAATCCAATTTCTTTTATCTCTTCATGTATCTCTTCATATTCGTAACGGTGACCACCTAAATTTATTGATACGTTAGATACATGTACAATTTTAATTGCATGTCGGTTTCACATTAATAGCTATAATAATAATATTGTCTATAGCTGAATTTGATCTTTGTTTGTAAAGGGTTACTGGCCAATTGACATCTAAGTACTTTGTGTAACAGCCCGGGTAAAATTTTTGATTTTACCGGGACTGTAAAAGTCTTTTTACCGTAATTTACTGTTGAATTAATCTTGGATAATTAATTCAAGGTAAATTGGGAGTCGTTTTTCGAAACCAAGAGTTTTCCCGCACTCGTGATTTTTCCGTGGATTTTTCGGGCCTAAGTTGGTATTTTTGGGTCCCGGAATTTTCGAAAAAATCACACCGAAAAATAATTAAGTGGGTGTATCAATTATTTTCTGGTCCGGTCGGGACACGACCGCGTCGTTAATCACGCAACCGCCTTTCCCTGTGCAGCCCGTGTCTTCCTTTTTCTTTCCTCCTCCCGTGACTTTGCTTGTCTCTTTTTTTTTCTTTTCTTTCCTGCCTCATCTGCACAACCACCATCCAGCTTCCTAGTTAGAAACCTACACCTTCTTCCTCTACTATTTCTTTTGCACGAATATAACTATCAGTATCCTTTTTCACACTAAATACAAAAAAAAAAAGAAAACAAACACAAGCCCACCCATGCACCCGATCCACCCGAGCCACCTCCTCCATCGACATCACCATCAGTCACCACCGGCCACCTGCACCGCAGCCGCCGTCGACGCTGCCCATCTCCTCCCTCCTTCCTTCATCCTCTTCCGCCGCACGCAGTACCAGCTCCTCTCCAGTCGCCACCGCTGCAACGCCAAGACGAGCCAAGCACGATCGAGTCACGCTGCCAACGGTTTGTGCCAACAGCTCGCGTCTGCACACGTTGCCGCCCTCTCAGACGACCATCAGAGGACCGCGCTTCCGTCCCAAGCCGTGAAGACGTCGTGGTCCTGCTCTGCTACCGTCGTCTCCAACCTCACGGCCGGTGAGTCTCGACCCAGTGGACTCGGTAGAAGGGTGGACCAGCTGGGCTGTATGGTTGTTGGGTCAGTCCTTGGCATGGGCTCGGGAGTGGGCCTGCTGCCTCGGTCTGGGCCTTAGCATCAAGACCTAGCTGCAGTAAGTCATGGGTTTAGACATGGCCTAATGAATAAATATAGCTTGGCCCAGTCCGTTAATTTTAATAACAAAATATATATTTGGGGAATATATATATATATATATATATATATGGCTTATAAATTATATTTATGGAGAAATAATAAAATGTAATACGAAATATATTCACAGGAAATAAAATAATTATCTTGTTATATTATTTTGAGAAGTTAATACAAAAATAATAATACCTTGGATAGATATATGTATATAAGTTTATTTTTCTGGAAAAGCTACGATATGGAAGTTATTTGGAAGAATATACATGTTATAATAATAATTATCTGCATGAAAATTATTTTGGAATATATATATACGTTATCATTACATTTTAAAAAGAAATTATTTTATGGTAGCTATAATTCTAAGAAAATAATATATAAGGTATAATTATTTTATGGTAAATACCTTTGATATGTAAACTATGGATATAAATGGTAATATATATATATATATATGGGATATGACTATTTTTGGAAAATTAAGATAAATATGTTGTGGTTATTTCAATAATAATATGGTAAGTAATTTTTATGAAAATATCTCTGGAGATTAAGTACGTTAGATAATAATCTTTTTATGAATAGTTGGAAACATGTAAATGCAATAATTTTCAGAAAGATTACTTTATAGTAAATATATTTTTTTTTCTTGAAAAGATACTTGATATGGGAAATAAACAGCTTAACGGAAATTATTTTGGAAAAAAATACATATATTTACGGTGAATATTTTCTTTTGGGAAAGAATATAAATACTCATGAAAAATATTTTGAAAAGAGTTTTAATTAAAGTATGGTACCGAAATTATATACGGATATACGTATAGTATAATATTTTCGGTAAGAGATGATAATAAAGAATATGAACCGGGATGGGATATTTCGCAGTATTGGCATCATAGTATACCGATTATGTGCATTTATGTGTATATATTGTCTTGTGGTATAGGTTTGGATATCGGGCAGTTTCCCGAGGAGCCGGCGTCGGACCGGTCATTGTCTCAGAGTTGAGTAATCGACAAAGGTGAGGATGTATAAGCCTTGATATGTGCCTGTAATACTTTGTGTGTTTTGTTGTTAGATTAAACTGTTGTTATGGTTATTGTTGTTGTTGTTGGTTTGTGATATCAGTTCTGTGAACATTGTGTTGTGATTGACGTTGACCTGTTAACTGTGAATGTTTGGTGTTAAGATATGTTGATGGTTTAGTCTGTCGGATAACCTTTGGTAATAGTAAGTTGAACAACTTGTGAAATTGAATATTGGAAATTGTGATGGTATATATATTATTGTTGGATATTTGATGATACGGATTTGTTGATGTAGTTTCTGTTTGTGATTCTTGATATTGCTCTGCTTGATTGAACTGCTATGTTGACTGTTAATGGTTTCTTAGATACTGTGTTGCGATTGATGTTGGTTTGTGAATGATTGATGCTATGAAACTATTGATGGATTGGTCTGTCGTATAATTTGAGTTAATGGGAAGTTGGATGATTGTTTGACTGATTTGGATATTGTGTTTGATGTCGATCGACTGTGTTGTGACTAGTTTGTCGGAATAAACTGTGATATGGATAATTGGGAAAAAGAAAATGGAAATGGGAAGTTGATTTGAGATTTGGTTTTTGGATGATGATGACATAATTATCACGTGGTAAGTAGAGGTACGACCGGATGGTTTGAGACTGTTTTGTGGTGGCCATGATCTGGGTTACTTGTGATGGGCATGTTGATGCCGGTTTGATTGGGATGTTGATCCCGGATTTGTGATTGGGATGTTGATCCCTGAGATTGTGATTGGGATGTTGATCCTGAATTTGTGATTGCGATGTTGATCCCTGAGATTGTGATTGGGGTGTTGATCCCGGATTTGTGATTGGGATGTTGATCCTTGAGATTGTGATTGGGATGTTGATCCCTGAGATTGTGATTGGGATGTTGATCCCTGAGATTTGATATTAGGATGTTGATCCCGGGTTCTTTTTGATCTGGCACCATAAACAGGTTGATAGCCTGGTACGACCTTAGCTTATCCGTAACGGGGCCAGAAAGATAAAATTGGAATAATAATAAAGTCCTTGGTACGTTTGGGTCGAGTCTTTGAGTTGGTCTGTCTTGTACGGTATTGGCTTTGGTATGGTTGTGAATATTGTCTGTATTTCTTCTTTGAAGTATTATAGTTGCCTGCGTATCTCTGTTTATCCTTGATTGGTGAGCACTTCGGACTCGCCCCTCACCTGCGGGCTTTCATCCCGTAGGATGGGTTATTTGTGGTACAGGGTTGGTGCATTCCCGACAGGCTGCGGCGTTATCCCTTGGACAGGGCTTGGATCCATAGTTTGCATCAGTGTCGCATACAGTGTTTATGTGAGTTATTAAGTCTTCCGCTGTGCATTATTTTGTTATTATTGGGCCATTAGGCCGGTTTTGTTATTTACGATGTTTCCTATTTTGAGCTGTTGGGCCCGTGTTACTGTTGTATGCACTGTATGCTGGGCTTGGTTTGGTTGGGTTGTCATAGTTCCGGCACGTGTTTACTGTGTACGGTAAATACGGGTCGGGGCGTTTCACTTTGCCAGTATTTTGTATTTATAGATATTATGGTATTCATTGTACTATTTTGTGTTTCATCTTACTTTATGATGTTTCATCTCCCCTTGTTATTATATGATTCATTGTATTTTATATTTCATCTTACCTTATGGTGTTTCATCTCCTTTTGTATTATTTTTAATGAATTTCATGCTAGGCTCTTGTCATTATCCATTTGTTTGGAGAGAATTTTTTTTCTCAACCTTTAAAAGAAGAGTCACATTAGATATGGAGGTATATAAAGAGACTATAAATCTTTAATGATGCATGTATTCACAAATAATATTAATTTAAGATTGAGTTTAGAATGTTAAAAGTTTTTTATTAAATTCATTACTTTTCAATTAATAATATTAAATAATGTATTAATGGTTTTATTTTTTATAAAATTATATTTAAGCAATTTGCCACATGTCAACACCAAATTTGCCATGTGTCCTCACCTAATTCAGGTCTCTGCTTTAATATAATATAATAGATAGATAGATAGATAGATAGATAGATAGATAGATACCCAAAGAAAACGATTTTATTTCAACCAGAAAAACGAGAGAATGAATTTATCGAAGTTGGAGCGAACGTAGACTTAGAATTCAAGTGAAACTGCAAATCTTTGATGGATGGAGAGTTTAATTGCGCACAAACAAGTAAGTAACACGGGCAAGTTATCGCCTGTGATAAAATATCCGAATCTCAGGAGAAAAAAACAGAGCTGCGAGACAGAGAAAGGCAAAGAAAACCCATATCCACCGAAGAGATGTCAAGGTTACCGTCTTGCAACCTTTTGATGGGTAATAGAACATCAGAGAAGAAAGATGTGTTTATTGGTTTCGTGAGCGCCTTGTCGTTGCTGATTGGGCTTGCTTCTGTGTTCACGTGGGTATATTTCCATGCCATCCGCCTTGGTTCTTGGTGTCAGGAACTACAACTAAACCCGATCATAGACGTGGGTTTCTACCTGCTAGGGCTTTCTCTGGTTAGATATATTTGCATTCGTTGCTCCAAAAATAACCAAAGACTGGACTACTCTTCCCTAGCTGGTTTCGCAGATATGTGCTTAAGACCACCAGCTGGAGCTGGTACTTCTGGTTTCAAATCGTGCCCTGCCTGAAAGATTCTCAACTTTGCTCAAATTTTGATCGCAAATATGGCAATCAAACCGGGCCCGAGTTTCATAAGAATAAGCTGACTCCGCTAGAGGTACGTATGTGTTGATTTGTTATTTTTTGCTTTCTCTTCATTAAGCACACCTAACTTGTGGGGTTTTTCTTTAGGCTTTAATTGACTTGAGACATTCTGTATATTATCTCATTAATGAAGGCCGGATGCTGCAAACCAACTTCAAGATGCTATCGTCATTATCGTTATCGTTACGATGATCATCATCGTCCTGGCGGTGGAGCGAGACGATTGATGAAAAGACAGATTTATCCATGCGACGAGTGGAATACTGGCCGTAGGGATGAAGAGAAGACACTGTGCTACAGGTGCCCCACATGCAGCGGTGCACTTCTTGCGGTCGTGAGGATGGGATTGAGGCAAATGGCTATAACCAATATTGGAATCCTCCTCTCCTGCGTCGCTGTCTACTGCTTGCGTTATATTTTCCGAGGCAGGAATAAATTAGCAGGAAATAAATACCACCACTAGATTCTTCTGTGTGTGTGTGTGTGTTTAAACTTTAAACTTTACTCTGAGATTCTTCCTGGAATTTGATATTGTTGTGTGTTAATATTTGAAATCAGGAATTTTTTTTTAACATTCACATTCCTTCGTACGCTTTCCACACCCAGATTTGTAATTTCAAAAGGTTGATTTGGATAATATAAAACTATCTAATTCCTAATATTTCTTTATAAAATTTATCTCTGCTATAATAAATACTGGCACCAATTTTGGCATAGTTTCCTAGAGTATGTTGAGTGATGGAAGGACTAAAACTAGAAGCTTGTTGGCCTGACGATGTGGAAACATGGACTTGCAACAAGTTGATGCTAAATTATGTTATGCTCTAAGTATATTCCTCTCCAAATGATTCAAGCTTTGTAAAACTCGGTTCTAGCTTCGGCAACCTTTTCAGCATCCAAGAACCTTTTCAGCACACTTGACGTCTATTTCACTGGTTATTACAATACAAGCGAACAAAACGAAATTCTAGATGTGAATCACCTGTCCAATTAACAACGACTTCAGAATTTCATTGAAAATCTAATTAGCCAACAAAAAAATAAGTTGCATTGAAGATTAGCATTGATGGGGCAATATTCTCACAGTTTGAGCCACTGCATCCACAGTAAATCTTGTGCCCTGTATGATGGCTTCCTAAGATTGTAACTGGATCAATCTGATGCATAGCAGCAAAAGCTAGACAATACATGCCAAACCTTATACGATACATAATCTGGTTTTGGATTTAAGCGTATTGCCATCCCATCACCGAAATGAAATGACATGGTAGGAAAATCATCTACACTGTGCCCATCTATCTCATAGCATGTATCCAACATATTGTGTACCTTGTTACTTGAAGGTTCGTATGCCCAAACCTCCTTCACAAATTGGTTTCGGATTTCTTCATATACCTCTCCTGGAAACCTAGTAATTAAGGTTCCACTATCAATCATCACCCCATATTGACCAGCTGAGTTAATCTTCCACTTGTTAGCACTTATTGGAACCTTCTTACCAGCGATGGTGATACCCTTCAATCCCAAATAATAGGCTTGTGGTCTGGTGGAACTATGGAGCAATGGCACAACAAATGCAACATCATCATTTTGGAAAGTAGGGATTTTGTGAAGATAGAGTGCAGACCCATCATTTTCAATGCTATCAAGGCAGAAAGAGAATCTGGTGGCCCCAACTTGGAATGGGAAAGAATAAGGATCTAATGCAAACCCTAACACTCCAGAGTAAGTACCGTGAAATGCGTCGCCAGTGTTGTTTCTCCCACAACAGAAATACACATACTCTGACCAGCTGCCATCTTCGTTTGACACTTTGTCATTGGCCATTATCCCAATGCTTCTCCTATTGTCGGAATACTGAATTTTATAGTTGCATACCTCCTCCTCATCTAAGCAACCATCAATAAATGGTAGTTCAATGTTACACACCTCATCGAAGCAATTTACTTCCTGGTATGTTCCAGAAAGTTCAGAATCGTAGAAGGTGTCTTCTCGGTTGTAACAGCTTGAGGAAGGGAGGCACTGCCACCACATAAAGCTGGATCCCGTGTCAAACAACAAGTGAGCTATTAGCCCTTCACTGCCCAATCCGATCTCCACCACATATTCACCCGTAGATTTAAGGAGCGTGGTATTTGGATATCTCGTAGCCTGCGTTGTTTCATCACGGCCCAACCGTGCCAGTGAAAAAGACTCATTGTTAGTGTAGTTTGTTTCCAGAAACTTAGAAATATGATAAATAGGAAGCATAATTGTAGGAGATGATGAAGCATTATGATTTGCAGCAGATAATGGAAGCGTGTTTGTGACCATGTAAAGCATGAAGAGAGTGGAAAAGGTTGATAGAGAGACAAAAGCGGAAGAACATGAGAAATATGCCATTGACAAACCAAAAGCCTTTAGTTCTTTTTTTTTTGGACAGTAAAAAGCAAGTAGTTGATCACAAGCTCCTAAAGACCGAGAAACCCAAAGTATATATGTATTTCTTTCTTAATGGGGACAGAGATTGAAAAATAGATTAGCCGCGAGACATTTCTTTTTGGCTTGTTAGTTAGGTCAGTGGAATCCGAAGGTTGTTTTCACTGTAATCAAGATTTTTGCTCCTCTCTATCAGTTGGATCATTGCAAAATGATGGTCTGATGTGGCAGACAATTTGTGTGTGCTTGGCCATGAGAAACTTGCGTATAAATAAAACAGATACTGAGAAACTCGAGTAGTTTGGGTTTGCAGATAGGCTATGCATTTCCGGCTGTGAGGTTGGGTTGGTTTAATTTCTTGATTGTCGATGTCATAAAACTTCTCGAGTTTGGGTTTGCAGATAGGTTATGCATTTCCGGCTGTGAGGTTGGGTTGGTTTAGTTTCTTGATTGTCGGGGAAAACTGCAAAGATTCGTGAATAAAATAAAACAGGACACAAAAAATTAACGTGATTCGGCCTTAATTTTGTCTAGGTCCACGAACTTCAAATCTTCCACTAATATTAAAATATTAGTATATCAAACCTCTTAAGAAAAATACTCCAAGAGCTAGCACTTGGAGAATACTACAAGCAAAATTAATTGTTCTACTTTTTTTTTCAAGCCAAAGCATATTTTAAGCCTAGTCCAATTGCAGCCCAATTCCAACACTGCGGGATCGCGTTTAGACAAAAAGGATGAGGTCACTTAGTAGAGTTATTTGGGGGTTCCCCTCTATCATGGTAGAGTTATTGGCTCTACGTATACTCACTTAGTTGACCATGTGCGAAATCGGCTGGTGGGATGGAAAGTGGAGAGTCTTTCTTTGGCTAGTAGGATTACTCTTTGTCAATCTGTCCTTAGTGCCTTGCCCATCTATACCATGCAATCCGCGAAACTCCCAGTGGGTATTTGTCAATCTATTGAGAAGCTGTGTCGTGACTTTATTTGGGGTGATAGTGTGGAAGCCAGGAAAATTCATTTGATTAATTAGTCTGTCAGCCGAAGGCTTCTGGTGGTGTTGGATTACGGGCTGTGTCTATGTTTAATGATGCTCTTTTGATGAAACTGGTGTGGAAATTGTTGAAGCAGGAGAACAGTTTATGGGCTCAAGTCTTCCATGCTAAATATTTGGCTGTGATTAATGGCAGAGTGACTATCAAGCGTCGGAAGGATTGTTCACCTTTATGGAGGGCTTTGTCGCAAGTTTGGGGGGTAGTTACCAGTGGTGTGCAGTGGATTGTTGGAGATGGTTCTTCTATTTCATTTTGGAACGACTGGTGGGTGGACAGTTATAGTGGCCCCCTATCGGCTCATATCATAGGTGCAGTTCCTGGGGTTCAGCAACTTTGGATGGTGGATCGGTTCTTATCACCTTCGGGGGGATGGAACTGGGCTCTTTTTGATTCTTTATTACCGAGCGATCCTGAAACTGATTTGCGGAAGTTAGTATGGCGTTGGTGTGGTCCCCAGCGGATCCGGTCATTCCTATGGTTGGTTTCTCATGACAAATTACTCACCAATAGTTCACGATATAGAGGCGGATAGCTCAATCTCCGTGTTGCCTTGCTTGTCAGGGGGTTGAAGAAAATGGTCTTCATGTGTTACGCTCTTGTTGGAGAGCGAGGCGAGTATGGTATAAGCTTGTGCCTCTTCATCGTCACAGTGGGGTTTTCCAAGGTTCTTTAACTGCATGGCTGCGGACCAACCTCTCTGCGGTTTGGACAGATGTTCATGGGGTACCTTGGAAGATTGTCTTTGGGGTCGCTATTTGGAAGCTCTGGACATGGAGAAATTGTAACAGCCCAGGTAAATTTTACGTTTTTACCTGGAAGTATAAAAAAGTATAACAAATAATCATGCGGTAGAATATATACCAAGGATATAAATTAGGTAAAAATAATAACGATGCTATGATGGCACTATAAATGAATTACGGAAATAGACAATAATAAGTTAAGGACTGTGGAAAATATTTCCAAATAATATTAATTATGGTATAACGGTACCATATTAGATAAATGCATGCATATCATTTTGTTGTGCATTTATGTGATTGTATGTTAATACATCTAGGTGAAGAGAACGAGAACGTGGACTTGGAACCCGAGGGCAAAATTCTCGAGGAATTCATCAAGTATGGTGAGGACAAGTAATTGTTAATATGCTGTCCGTTATACCGAGTTATGGTTTGATGATGTTTATCGTATATGCCTTGTTGTGAATAATTTTGTGACTGTGAATGGTTGATGGAATGTGTACTGTGTTGATATTCTGGTTGTCATTGCTGTGCTATGAGTATGAAATGAGTACCTGGTGTACCAGAGTTGTGATTAAGATTGTTGAGACGTGTTGAGAGGCAGAGTGCCTACTCGGATAAGTTATGAGAACTTAAATGACAGTGAGTAATAATAATAGTATCACCTAGACAGTTAGATAGTCACAGTTAAGTGTTGGTACGACCAGATGGTAGTCATCTTGAGAATTGTGTTATGAACTGATTTATGAAAGGGAGGACTGCGGGACTCCCGGCCGAGGACTGCGGGACTCAGTTATTGAGATATTTGTGATTTGTGATGTTATGGTTTAACGGGGAGTACCCTAGGGTTAGCTAACCTGGCAGGCACGGCCAACATTTAATTTGTGATAGGGACCCTGCTAATAAAATTTGGACAAGTCTACTAGCTAGTTGTTAGGAAAGATAACCAGTGAGCGTAGGTTCGGTTAATGTTATGTCTTGTCTTGTATTAATTGTTCTTGACATCTTGGTTATAGTGGATGCTTGTATATCAATTATTACTTAAGGATTTTACCCGGTGAGAACTTTGGACTCACCCCTCACTACGTGACTCGGTCACGTAGATTGATTTGCTTTTAGTACAGGAACGTGCCAGGCAAGCTGCGGCGTACCCTCTGCCAGACCCGGATCCATACTCCGCTGCATCTTTCATTTGTGGTGTGCTGTTGTTATTTTCAAGTCTTCCGCTGCTGTTGTGTGACTCTTGCTTCTGTTGTTGGTTGCTGTTGAGACTGCTTTTGTAATAATTATCCCCGTGCTCGGGTGACGTGTGTGGTTTGCTATATTAAGCTATGCTTGGGTTTGATTTTATTGTATGACTTGGATGTTGTTATTCCAGTAATAATAAGATGGCCACGTGTTTACTGTGAATAACGGTAAATACGGGTCAGGGTATTTTAGAAATGCTTGGATCTTTGGCAGGCAGGGGATTAATGTTTATACTATTAAAGATATCATTGACTATGCACTTGAAGTGTTCAATGTACACCTGGAGGGCAAATCACGGCCTCCCTCTCGCACTGTGACTCCCATTTCATGGGTTCGCCCGCCGACCTCCTGGTGCAAATTAAGTACTGATGGTGCTAGTAGTGGCAATCCCGGACCTGCAGGTGCGGGTGGGGTGTGTCAGGATGTTCATGGCCGATGGTTATTTGGTTTCACCGCTCTAAGGCTGAATCTTGGGCTGTCCTGCATGGTCTTCGTGTGGCTTGGGATCGGGGTGTACGCCAGCTCTGCTTGGAAGTTGACTCGCTTTCCCTGTTGCACATGTTGCAGACTCGGTCCAATCCTCGCCATGAACCGGTGTTGCGGGAGGTGTTTCGCTTTTTGGATCAGGCTTGGTGTGTGACTTTTAGTCATACATTCCGGGAGGGCAACAAAGTTGCAGATTCTCTTACTGTGCACGCATCCCTTTCGTCGGAGGGCTTTTTGCTTTATTTGTCTGTTCCTTTATTTTGTCAAGACGTTGTTCCGGCAGATTTTATGGGGTATTCTTTCCCGTGCATGTATTGCTTCCTAAGTTAATTCAAATTATTGGACGTTAAGCCCCCATTACTACCAAAAAAAAAAAGGATGAGGTCCATCAATGGAATGCTTAAGGCTTTAGAAAATTCCAACAAGAGTGTAAAATATATCACACAACTTGGGAGTCATAGGTGGAATAATGGGTTGTAATTGGAAATGGAGTTAACGACATGCATGACATGACAAATCCAACGCAACCCACCTATCAAGTTTTTATGTTTCTAGGCCTTTGATCATGAAAATCGGTCCTTGGACCAGATTGGCGAGACAAGGCGCTTCTAAATATTTTCTTTAAAAATATTTTCCATTTTTTTCTCATTAGTTTTTGTGCATGTGCGATGCACATGATATAATAGCATGCAATATCAATTTTTTTAAGTAGTTGTTATTGATATTAAAATTAATATAAAATTATGTAAAAAAATTAGTGAATTAATTTATTTATGAATAAATTTAGTAAGAAGAAATAGTTAAATATTAGTGATTCTTCCCTGGTATATATAATATAGTTTATAATGTTAATAAAGTTTTGATGGCTTCATCCTTTTTATCAATTTTAAATTTCTCTATGTTTATCTTCTATAATAAACTTTTTATTCATAAATTCCAATAATTCTTTTTACATTAAACTTTTACTATAAAATTTTTGTTACTTTTTTATGAGATATAATTTTTTAGAAGGTTAATGTTGATTATGTATTCGTTTTGTTTCATCTTTCTAAACAAAAAAAAAATATTTTATTTTAATATGTGTTATTTAATTAAATATGAAACGCTCCGACCCGTATTTACCAGTCTCAGTAAACACGTGCCGAAACTGTATAAAAGTAAATACAACACGTTACACGGCCCAATATTAATGAATATATCAAAGAAACCGGCCCAACGGCCCAACATCAAAACACGTCGCCTGACCTCGGGGACATCAACAATAGCACAGCGGAAGCATTTATAATCTCAAGACACCATATGCAAAACCTGATGCAATCTAATGGATCCGAGTCCTGTCCGAGGGATAACGCCACAGCCTGTCTGGAATGCATCATACCTAAACCACAAATAACCCAACCTACGGGATGAAAGCCCGCAGGTGAGGGGTGAGTCCGAAGTGCTCACCGGTACATTTAAGCACAATCATGGATAAACAGAGATATGCAGGCAACCATAATACTTCAAAGAAGAAATACAACATTACTACTGGCAACAACAGCCACAACGTACCAAACCAAAGACTCGACCCAAACATACCCAAGACTTAATTATTATTCCAATTTTATCTTTCGGGCCTCGTCACGGATAAGCTAGGGTCGTACCAGGTTATCAACCTGTTCCAAGTGCCAGATCAAAAGAACCCAGGATCAACGTCCCAATAACAAATCTCAGGGATCAACATCCCAATAACAATCTCAGGGATCAACATCCCAATAACAAATTTCAGGGATCAACATCCCAATCAAACTGGCATCAACATGCCCATCACAAGTAACCCAGATCATGGCCACCACAAAACAGTCTCAAACCATCCGGTCGTACCTCTACTTACCACGTGACAATTAAGTCATTTCCATTCCAAAACCAAATCACGGGAATCGACATCCCAAACCCAAAACCAAAGGACACGACTCACTCATAACTTTTCCAATTTTAATATCCGGGCCCCATCACTGGACAAGCTAGGGTCGTACCTGGTTATCAACTAATTCCGGATGCCACGGCAAACGTAACCCGGGATCAACATCCCAATAACAAACCAATCCGGGATCAACATCCCATAACCAAGAAACCGGCCATGACACCACAGAACTAGCCTCTAACCATCTAGTCGTACCACTACTTTCCGCGTGACAATAAAATCATCATCTCAAATCAACTTCCGATTTCCATTTTCTTTTTTCCAATTATCCATATCACAGTTTATTCCAATTATCCAGTCACAACACAGTCTATCGACAACAATCACAATATCCATAACAGTCAAACAATTATCCAACTTCCTATTAACTCAAGTTATACAACAGACCAATCCATCAACAGTTTCATAACACCAATTATTCACAATCCAACATCAATCACAACACAGTAACCAAGGAACCAATAACAGTCAACACAGCGGTTCAATCAAGCAAATCAACATCATAACAACAACAACAACAATAACCATAGCAGCAAATAACCAACACAATTCCATATCATCAAATATCCAACAACAATATATATCAGCACACAACTTGTTCAAACAACAACAAAGCACACACAGTATTACAGGCACATATCAAGGGTTATCCATCCTCACCTTAGCCGATTACTCAACTCTGAAAACATCAACCGGTCCAAAGCCGGTTCGTTAGGGAACTGCCCGATATCAAAACCTATATAACAAAACAACATGCTCACATAAATGCACATAATTGGTATGCTATGATGCCATAAACTATAAATTAAACCTCCCTCGGTTATACGTCATCATCTCCATAAAATTATTATACTTGCCAAAGTATAATTACCAAATATTATTATTTTATTTTTCAAAAAGGTATTATTATATATACTTAGTGAAATATTCTCCAGAATATACAATACCATACTTATTTCCAAAACATTTTCATAGTATATATACCCCTTTTCTAAAATTATTTACTCTTATAACAATTTTTCAAAGGAAATTCTTATTATAATTATATTTTCTCAAAATAATGTCAGTGATATTATTTTATTTTTCTTTCCAGTAGAACATGTTCATATACTTCATATATATATGTATATTTTCCAAAATACTATAACTCATACTTACCATATTATTATTAAAATAACCATAACATAATTACCTTAATTTTCTAAAATAATATGTCTAAGTAATTATTTTCTAAAACATAACCATATACTAGATATACCAAACGAATAATTATATCAGGTCAAATTAATTATTTTATCTATTTTCTAGAAATTATATAATTATAATTATATAGGTATTTCTTTTTATATATAACGGACTGGGCCAGACCATGCTGTCCAAATCCAATCCCCATGAGTCCAACTGGTTCAGCCCATGCCCAAGCCAAACCCAGCCCACAGGCGCGACCCAAACCACAAAACCCAGGTTAACCCGACCCAACACACGACCCATCCGGGTCGAGTCCTCCTCCAAACGGGTCTGCTCACCTTGGTACTGCAGACGACGGCGGTAGAGGCTGCGACGACACGGGTGGCGCGAGGCGACGGCGGTAGAGGCGACGCAGGGAAGCACGACCGGTGCGAGGTGTCGTGGCGGCCGCGGCGAGCAGGCAAGCGGCAGAAAGGAGAAGAGAAGGGGCGGCGTGAGCTCGGCACGACGGTGGCTGCATTGATCTGCAGAGGAGAGGAGAGCGGCGGCGGCCCTGCGTCCTGCGGTGACAGCGAGAGAGGAGGTGATGGTGGTGGCTGGTCGTGGTGGAGGTGGTGGCTCGGGCAGCAACTCCTTCTCTTTTTTTTCTGTTTTCTTTTTTTTTTCCTTTTCTGTTTTCTTTTCTTTTTCTTCTTCTTTTTCTTTTTTTTCTGTTTTCTTCTCTCTTTTTTTTCTTTCTTTCTTTTGTTTTGTAAGTGAAGAAGGAAGCTGGTTACACTGGTAGTTTGCAAGAAGAAAAGAAAATAAGTTCTGGGTTTTTGTTTTGCAGAGGAAGGAGAAGGTGATGGTGGCTATGGGTTGCAGTTAGAAGAAAAAGAGACCCTGGGTTGTGTGTTTACAGGAGGAAGAAGAAGAGATGATGTGCACTCGGAGCAGAAGAAGGCACGGGTTAAACAGGCAGCTCATAGGCGTTACAGGAGAAGGCGGCTGCAAAACTCAATTATGCAGTCGTGTACCGTCCGGACCAGAAAATAACTGATATACCACCTTCGTTATATTTCTGGTGTGATTTTTTTAGGATTCCGGGACCCGAAAAATACCAACTTTGGTCCGTAAAATCCACGGAAAAATTCTGAGCGCGGGAAAAGACTTGGTTTCAAAAAACGATGCCCGATTTACCTTGAATTAATTACCCAAGATTAAATTCAAAGGTAAATCACTGTATAACGACTTTTACAGTCCCGGTAAAAATCTAAATTTTTACCCGGGCTGTTACAAAATATATTTAAGGTATTATAATATTTTTTATTTTAGAAGATTATTATATGAGGAAAGACGTTTTGTATATTATTTTATGATAACTTCATACATTATATTAAGATAAGATTTTTCTATAATTATTTTTCATAATCTTGTAGAATGATCTTTCAATATTTTCAGAAACTGTGCATAAGGATTCTGTTCAAGAATATCCATCAACTTCTTTACGATACATTCATTCAAACTAACATTGAGTATTAAGGGGTGTTTTAGAATATTTTCGTGTCCCGGGTTTCAGGGGTGTTTTTGGTATTTTCCTTTACTTGAGTATTTTATTTGTAAAATTGGGACACGGGTGTTTCAGTAACAGCCCGGGTAAAATTTTTGATTTTTACCGGGACTGTAAAAGTCTTTTTACCGTGATTTACTATTGAATTAATCTTGGGTAATTAATTCAAGGTAAATCGGGAGTCGTTTTTCGAAACCGAGAGTTTTCCCGCGCTCGTGATTTTTTCCGTGGATTTTTCGGGCCTAAGTTAGTATTTTTCGGGTTTCGGAATTTCTCGGAAAAATCACACCGGAAAATAACTAAGGGGGTATCAGTTATTTTCTGGTCCGGACTGGACTCGCTTAATAATGCAGACAGGATTCACATGATTAACAGTATCATTACGCCTATAAAAAGAAGAAACCAGGAGAGGAAGAAGAGAAGAGAAAAAAAAAAAGAGAAAAGGAGAGGAAAAAGAAAAAGAGAGGAAAAGAGAGAAAAGAAGAAAAGGAAAAAAAAGAAAAAAAAAGAAAGAAAAAAAAGAAGAAAAAAATATAGGAATCGGAAAAAAGAGAAGAGGGGGAAAAAAGGGGGGGAAAATAAATACTGGAAATAGAAAAAAAAAGAGGGAAAGGAAAAAAAAGAGAAGAAAATCAGAAAAAAATAGAAAGAAAAGAAGAAAATAGAAGAAAAGAAAGAAAAAAGAAAAAAAATGCCGGATGAACAGTGCGCCACCCGGAAACCTCCCTTGCACTGTTCACCAAACGGAGCTCCGGGCCATGTCTCGACTCACCACCGCCGCCGTCAGGACCGCCGCACCGTCGCGACCTCAACGGCGCTGCCTCCGCCTGATGCCACTGCCTGACGCGCCTATGGAAGGCGTTGACCTATCGGCAGACCCGACGGATCCAGCTCCTCGGCGTCTCCCGCTTCCTGCCGGCGTTGCAGCGCTGGTTTTCCGCTGCCCCCGTGCCGCTCGTGCCGCCTCGACGTCGTGGTTGAGCTCGCGTTCCCTCCTGTGCTCGTCGTTGCCGTCACGTCGTCGCAACCCGGAGGTAAGACCCGGATCTTGCACGGATCCGTTTCGTGGAAACGGGTCGCGAACAGTTGGGCTGGGTTGTGTGGATTGGGCTTGGGCGTGGGCCAGCTAGGCTCGCACAGTGCAAGTCTGGGCTTGGTCCTGTTCAGCCCAGTCCGTTTAATTAAAAAAAAACAATATAAATATATATATATTTATTATTTCATAATCTAACGAGCTCGAGCTCGAGTTCAAATATACAAGCTCGATCGAGCTCGAGTCGAGCAAGGCACTACTCGGCTCGACTCGGCTCGTTTACACTTCCATTTTGTTTATTAACTTGGTAATTGTCTATATGAATTTTTTGTACGAGATTCCAGTGGATTGTTCATCATTTTGCAAGAGAGATCCAGTTTATTGTCATTATTTGGTTAACAAAATTATTTGGTAATTTACTATTCCGGTGAACATTTAAGAATTAAAAAGATTCCTAAAAAAAGAATAAGAAATAATTTAAAAAATATAAAATTGTAAACATTATTAAATAAATTAAAAAAAGAGGAGATTATAAAATTTAGACAAGAAATTTTAAATGTGAGACCTGGGTCTGGTGTTTAGATATTCACTTGGTATTTGGATATCCATTGGGTTTCGGGTGGATTTTTAGGGTATCAATCGAGTATCCATTATTTTTAGTTTTTTAAGAAAATTAAATTCTAGCACCAAATAACAATTATAAGAATAAATATTCATTTTTTTATTCTTTTTACGTATGAGATTTATTCTCGCTCTTTAATTAGTTTAAATAGGAATTTTTAGAAACTAATATTTGGAAAAAAATAAAATTTTAAAAATGATAAATCCAGCATAATAAGGTGTATTTATTTAAATCCAAGTAAAATTTTTTAAAACTAAGATTTACTCGTTTTTAATATTTTAAAAATAAAATTTGATTAAAATAAAAAAATAATTAAATAAATAATAAAAACTGGGTCAGCTTTCATTTTGATATCCATCAGATTTCGGATCGGTTGGGTGAAGAACCTGGGGTCGGTAGTATACGGAGCCCACAAAGACATGTGGATCTGATGTGTCCACTCAACCCTCTAAAACGGCGTCGTTTTGGCACGAGACGACGTCGTTTTGTAACACCTCCCAAGCCCTAAATCCGGGCAGCCCGCCACGTCAGCAGGTACCTGACCAGGGGATTACGTTTGGCCTGTGCCCATGCGAAGTCGGGGTATATGTCCGGCCAAAAAAAGTTGTCGGAGTATATAATTGGCCAAAACACTAAACATGGGGGCTGAAAAAACCCAACGTAAAGCCCAAGTTAGGTGTGCTTGAAGAGAAAGGAAAATTAACAAATCAGCACATACGTACCTCTAGCGGAGTCAGCTTATTCTTATGAAACTCAAGCCCGGTTTGATTGGCATATTTGCGATCAAAATTTGAGCAAAGTTGAGAATCTTTCAGGCAGGGCACGATTTGAAACCAGAAGTACCAGCTCCAACTGGTGGTCGAGCTGGTGGTCTTAAGCACATATCTTCGAAACCAGGCAGGGAAGCTTTCAGGCTGGTATTCCTTGTAAGCTGTACCAGGAACATCCTGGCCTTCTCCTTTGATGGTCAGTGCAAAAAAAGAGAGCCCAAAAGCCACGACGATCAGCACCAGCAGAAGCCACGCAAAGATGTAGTCCAGTCTTTGGTTATTTTTGGAGCAACGAATGCAAATATATCTAACCAGAGACAGCCCTAGCAGGTAGAAACCCACGTCTATAATCGGGTTTAGTTGTAGATCCTGACACCAAGAACCAAGGCGGATGGCATGGACATATACCCACCAGAACACAGAAGCAAGCCCAATCAGCAACGACAGGACGCTCACGAAACCAATAAACACATCTTTCTTCTCTGACGTTCGATTACCCATCAAAAGGTTCATGCTTCTTCTGCAATATGGTAACCTTGACATCTTCGTGGAAATGGGTTTTCTTTGTCTTTCTCTGTCTCGCAGCTCTGGCTTTTCTCCTGAGATTTGGATGTTTTGTCACAGGCGATAACTTGCTCGTGTTACTTGTTTGTGCGCAATTAAACTCTCCATCCATCAAAGATTTGCAGTTTCACTTGAATTCTAAGTCTACGTTCGCTCCAACTTCGATAAATTCATTCTCTCGTTTTTTTGCTTGAAATAAAATCGTTTTCTTTGGGTATTATCAATTATAGTTGAAAGACAGATTAGATTGGAAGGAAGATAGTCCAATTACGATAAGCCCATGTTTTATATTGGTGTCCAATATATGGATCCTTATCTTGGTCATGATTTGCAATATTTTCACGGGCGTATTAACAGAACAGCAGTATTAACCACTCTCAAGCATCAATGTTTTGGGCTGCTAGCTAGCTCCAATCTAATTTGTGCTATCACGTCACCTAATTGCATTAAACTGTGAACACTGGTCCAAATTATACTGTCGTAAATATACTGGGATGTGATTATTTGCCTGCTCTTTGTCTGCATGGGGAACGCTAATCAGGTAATTTTATTCTCTTTTCTCAAGTTGTTTTGTCTCCTATTATTTTCTACTGCCGAGTGTTTGCTTCGAGAGAACCAGTGGTATTTAGTATGATGGACATGGGCAGACAACCTATAGGAGACTTTTAGTTTAGCCATTACTACTGATGATACTTGGCCATTTTGCATGTTAGGAATCTCTTTATTCAAAGATCGGATAGAAGTAACAATAATATTGAAAGACAATAATGCAATTCTTTAATTTTACCAACATTCATCAGGATACAATGTGAGAGTCTTCTTTGACAAGTCAAAATCAAGTCTTGTTCCTCGGAGTTGAAAAGTTCCTGTTGTTGTGATCTCTAAGGAGTGATTACGGGGAAGAAATGCTAAGCATGCTATGTTTTCACCCTTGTGGCTCATGAATAATTTCTCATAATCCAATCTGAAGGGCTCTGTTCTAGGAGCGAAGTAAAAGTTAATCTCTGTTCTAGCAGCGCAACATGTCATTTACCCCGCAATCTCTCTGTTGAAGGTACTTCGCAATATTGGCTACATCAACCTCCACAACAACTTGCCTGAATCCGAGATCCCAGGCTCTGGTCAGCCCAACAAAGAGCCCTCACAGTTTTGCCGTGATACTGATAGGGAGCACTGTCCAATATTAAAACAGAAACCAGATATCCATCGTCCCAAATGATCACATAGAAGTCCCCTAGCTGCAGCAATCATAGAAGGTGACTTCACCGCCCCATCACAGTTCAACTTAATCCAATGCACGGGCGGTGGAGACCAATGGACTTGGATAACTCGGCTAGTATTACCCCCAAGTTTAACTTGTTTTGCCTGCTGCATAGCTAAAGAGTATTCAGAAGCCAATCGGAGAATGAACATACTTGGATTGAAGGGAGAATCCTCAGCCGGGTCAAAAACCTGTTTGTTTCGCCAAAGCCAAATGCACCAACAAGAAACTCCAAACAAAACATCCCAAGGAACCTGTGAGTGTACCCTGCGGCTCCGCCTCAAGTTGTCCAGTATCCAATCATGAATGGAAGTATGGGAAAAGAAGTTAACAGGTAAGAAGGAATTAAAGCTCACCCAGATGTCATGAGCCCATGAACAATCACGAACCAGGTGCAAAGCTGACTCGACCTCTACGTGGCAAAGCGGGCATAAGGGATCAGAATTCATGTGTCGACGAAACCGAGTGGCATTAGTCATTAAAGCATCATGAGCCAACAGCCATAGAAACATGGAAATCTTACTTGGCCCCTGCCACTTCCAAATTAAATTCCATAGAGGAGGAGGAGGAACATTCGGCAGGTTGGGGATGGTTGTAGGTGCAGGTTCAGGACGGATGTTTGGCTGGAAGGTGGAGCCTTGTGTTTGGCTTTTCCTCGGCTGTTCTCTGTGTCCTTGGATCATGATGCATGCGTGGCTGATGATATCAGATTTGTGGAGGATAGGTGGCTTTGGGTGCCTTGCTGGAGGAGACAATTGTTTGCATGGGAAGAAAGTGAAGTTAACAAGCTCAAGGATTTACTGCAGAATGTTCACATAGTTGGTCACAAATCTGATAGGTGGACATAGAAGGGTAGTAAGGATGGAGTTTTTTGGGTTAAGACAGGTTATTTGTCTTTATTTCACCTAATCATAAAAATGTCGTAAAACCTTGTGTTTGAAAGAGCCTTGCACCTCCGAAAGTTTGAATGCATCTTTTGGATGATTTTTCATAATGGCATAGCAACTAGATATAATCTACTCAGACGGAACATCATATATGAAGTGTAAGCTGTGTGTTTTGTAATAGGGTGGTGGAAAGCAGGGAGCATTTGTCTTTTCACTGCAGGTTTTCTTGAGGCATTTGGTCACAAAGTAGCAGATGGTGGGGTGTTGTCTGGTGTGTACCAGTTTCGTTAGAGGATCTGTTTGAACATTGGTTTGGGGTAGCAGGGCCTTTCAGGGCAAAATCTTCGTGGATGACAATCTGTTATGCCATAATTTGGAGCATCTGGATTGCGAGAAACAAACTGATTTTTGAAAATCAGGAAGTGGATTGGAGCAAGATGTTTGAACTTATCCTACTAAGGTCCATTTCTTGGATTAAAGTTAGACAACCAGCCTTTCCTTATCAATTATCTGATGTGTTAATATGTGTGGATAGCTTCAAAGACTGGTACGGTATTGATTGTAAAATGATGTTAGTGTAGTTTTAGATTCTGGTTTTCATGTTAGGTTCTAAGTCATCTGTGTGATGGATTCTTGTTTATTTGTATACTTCTGTCATACAGTGAACGATTAATAAATCTCGTTTTATCAAAAAAAACACTAGAGAGTACGCCTAGCTAGTAGAGAAATCACCCGTAGCCGAACACTTCCAGCAAACCATATCAGGTCCTGCATCATCACTTGGGACAACAGTTGCAGCAATTTTCAAGCACACAGACGAAGGGAGATAAGCTTGAAACTGAGCCCTTAACCAACCTCCCAACCTAGAAACATAACTACTAACCAGTTCGGAGAACCACTCGTCTGGAACTCGGGAAAGAGCCAAATCGCACAGAGGTTAAAGCCCCTCAACCCATGGATCCAACTAGAAGCGAACGCGATGGCCATCACCAAGAATCCATTCAGCTCCCTGAAGAATAATCGGCCAAGACTTAGCAACCCCCCACCAAAGTGAGGAGCAGTTGCTCGTGGGCAAAGTGGCAGGAAAATAATCAGTAGTGGGGAGGTACTTAGCCCTCAGGATCTCAACCCACAAGGCATCCGGGTTTGTTAATAAACCCCAACCAATCTTAGCAACCATAGCTTCGTTCTGGTAGCCCAAGTGCTTTAAGCCGAGACCCCCAACCTGTTTTGGTAAACATGCAGTATCCCACTTCACCATGTGAGAACCCTGATAGAGAGGCGAGGAGGAACCCCAGATGAAGGCTCAACACTTCCTTTCAATTTCTTGCATAATGGCACAAGGCAAGCGCATAGTTTGCATAGTAAAAATTGGGAGAGCAGAGAGAACAGACTTGGTAAGAGTAAACCGACCCGCAAGAGATTGGTGACGCCCTTGCCAATTAGACAGTCGTGTCCGCACCTTCTCCGAAATATAATTATAATGTTGCTTCCGTACTCGACCGTGTATAATGGGGACCCCAGGTAACGCCCCATATCATTGGTCTCTGCAAAACCAAGGCCCTCAATCAGAGTTCCAGCAAGACTTCAGTCAATATGGGGAGAGAAAAAGACAGTAGTCTTGCTCAGGCTGACCTTGGAAAACATTAGCAAATCTTTGTACAAAGAACATCCAGGACCGCGCACCACATCCTCCACAAATGGCACCGACGGCCACCGCCCTCCGCCTTCCTCCTTAAACACCCACCCAAAAATCCTAAATCAATCTCCAACCACCACCACCCTCTTCACTAAAAACATCCCAAATCTTTCTCCAACAAGACATCGTGAGCAAATTAATACAAAACAATCCATCAACACAATTGTTAGAGAAGAGAAATTAAAAAAAAAAAAGAAAAAGAAGGTGCTGGAATAGAGATGGATCGCAAGGGTGTGGACAGAGACAAGGTTCGAGGGTGGCGTCGCTACACGGTTATGGAGCTTTGTAGGCGGTTGCGGGCTGTTGGTAATGCTCTTGGGCGGAGGAGTTGTTGGTCGGGCGATCTGAGAGGTGCTGCAGGAGGGGAGATGGGAGTTTGGGGGTGGCAACAGAAGGTGGGTCGTTGGGTTTGCAACGACGTAAGGGGAGATGGGTTGAGGGAAGATGATGGGTAGGTGGTGGGGTTGTGGACTTGTGGTGGTAATGGTAGTTTTGCAGGGAGTGATTTTTAATATATTTGGTTAATGCTAATAAGAAAAGATAAGAAGATTAAGGAGAAGCAGATAAGGTTTTTGGTAACTGGGATACGGCGATAAAGGAGAAAAAAAAGAAAATAATTGACCTAATTTAATTGTATTTATTAGAATTTAGATGATAATACTACTACTTATCCAGAAAGGAAGGGGAAAACACGGTAAAGGAAATTAAAATTTTAGAAGGGAAATAAACGACATAAGTATTTATTATTATCTAGTATTTATTATTGTTATTATTATTCATTTATTAACAAGCTTTCTAGGAAAAGTTCAACCAGGTTGAGTGTGGGTTTTTGTTGGTATCCATTAGGTTTCAGGTCGGATAGGTAAAGAATCTGGGTTGGTAGCATGCAGAGCCCACAAAGACACGTGGATCTGATGTGTCCATCCCAACCCTCTAAAACGAGGTCGTTTTGGCACACAACTACGTCGTTTTGAAACACCTCCTAGACCTTAATTTCGGGCAGCCCGCCACGTACCTGACTAGGGAATCACGATTGGATTGCCTAAGAAAAGTCGGGATACATGCGCAGCCAAGCAAAAAGTCGGGTACAAAATTGGCCAAAACACAAAAGATAGGGTATTATGAAATCCAAAAATCCAAATATAATATAAGAATATATATAGTGTACGATTTGAGGCATAGTATAACCTTATGTCAATGAGTTATAGTGTGCAAATGTCCTAAGCTTCACAACCAATTGCTAACCCATACTCTTATGAGCTATGAATCCTATAATTAATACACCGGAAAATATAGCGGGCAGCAGCGAGGATGAGGATACTGAAGTAAGTCATGGCCATTTGGCTCCACTCCATCTTGACGTTTGCAAGAACTGCACCAATACACGTGAAGCAGTAATAGCAGCGTGAGGGACGACTATACGGGTCCCACAATCTGCAGAATTCTCGATCATCAAAAATAGGTCGCCGTACCCACTCGGTTGGACTATTATTATAAGCATAACCGCATGCGGCGGGGGGTATGCAGCAACCAGCCTGAAGATTAGAAAACCATTACAAGGCTATAGAGATCTATATATATATATATATATATAATGATGCCGTCAATTAGTATTTCGTGATGCACAAATAACAAGGAAATAAAAATTAATATCAGTATGTACCTCCACCCGAGTGAACTTGTTCTTGAAAAATTCTGCCGCGGTTTGATTAGCATATTTGTGCTCAAATTTTTCGCAAACTTGAGAATCCTGCAAGCACGGTGCGTAGTGAAGCCACCAGCGCCGATTACCTGACATCGGCGCTCTGGGCAGTGCAAAATTCTGAAACCAACCCGGGAAGTCTTCAGGATTGTAGTCCCTGTAAGCAGCCCCAGGAATCTTCTTGCCCTCACCAAATTTCAGGGTCAATATGAAAAACGACAATCCAAAGCTGAGGACGATTAACACCAACATAATGGATGCAAGGAGGCAAACCAGGTTTTGGTTGTCACTGGAATAGCGACCGACGATATATCTAAGCAACCATAATCCCAGGAGATAGAATCCCAGGTGTACAAGAGGGTTTGGGTGTAAAATTCGGCACCAAGGACCAAGGCGGACGTTGAAATAGACCCAAGACAAGACAGCAGCAAGCCCCATGAACAATGGCAAATAATCGATCAAGAAACTTACAGTACTATAAACATATTTCCTTCCTCTTCTTGTGGTTCTTGTGGTTCTGTTGCTGTTACCTACAAAAATGCCAGACATCCTTCCTGCTCCCAGATTTATTCCTCACGCAAAAGTCGGTAGTATATATAATTATACCCCCCTCTGCTGCTCTCATAATACATGTTAATTAGTGTTACGGCTGAGAAGGCGGAGTCAATGGATTTACACTAATTACAGTTTGAATGGAATTCAGATTCTTATAACTCGTAAAAAGCTGATTGTGATCGTAGTTCTTTTCAAGAAGGAAACAGATGTCCCAGTTTTTTTATACATATCACGGAGAATGATTGGTCTCATCCATATATTTGCGTTTTAGCTTGGGTTTAGTGGAGCTAGGTGCAAGTCCACTAGCGGAGAATATGGGCCTAATTGCTCACCTAATATTTTAGCGGCCCGTGGGAATCTTTGAGCTTTAACTACTAAGTATAAGTGGGGGTCATTGGGTTTACAGCTGGAATGATATCTTCGCCTTTTGGGCTTTCAATCTTTATGCTGTATGATAAATGGCCCAAAGGCCTAAAAGAAAAAATCGGGGCAAACGCAAATCCTGCTTTTTTTTGGGCCCAGCAACTAAAAGATTCATTTAAACCGAGTCCAAATGAATGAGGTACATCAGTTAGCCAATGCAAAGGGAATGCTAACCTAACAGTCTTCTTTGCTGTCCAGTTGGACACAAAATTGGCTTTCCTGGTTACAAAAGGAAGCCTACCGGTGCCCAAGCACACAAATAATCTGGCGGAATGAACGAACGAACATCCAATGTACATTAACCAATCACGCAATTCTAAGAAGTAATGCATGACAAAAGAAGCCATTCACCTAATCAAGTCAGGAAACTTCACACAAACCTTGCCACTAATCTTTACAGAACATAAAACCAACCAAGCAGTTCCACAAAATGATGCATGACAAAAGAAGCGATTCACCTAATCAAGTCAGGAAACTTCACACAAGCCTTGCCACTAACCTGAATCAACTTACAGAAAAAAAGAAAAAAACATGACTGAAGTAGGGAATTCAAGGGGGTATAAAAACAGGGCATATGCATACAGACATCCCATCTTCTAGGTGCTAATCCTGAACTAGATAGTTGTTTTTTTTATATAGAAAAATACTTCTGCTCTATAAACATGGCATCTTCCACTTTCTCAGCTTTTGTCAAAACATCAACTGTTATCATTTTCCTGACATGCTTTCCTCCTAATAAACCACCTGGTCTTGCTCATGGCAACCACGACACTAAGATATCTCCCTCCCCGCAATCTCCGAACTCCTTCCCTATTTATCACATTACATTTCTCAAAAACAATGACAGCGAGCCTTTTGCATTAAGGCGGAGGAAAGTCCACTTACACCGAAACCCCACTCATTTCTAAGAGAGGGGCATACCTTGTACGGGGTAAGGCTAGGCAGCCAAAAACTCATAGCTCACTTGCTTTTAGATACTGGATCACATTTTACTTGGTGGCAATGCAGTACTTGCCGAAAGTGCTACGAGCAATATGATGTATTGTACAACCCTACTCGTTCTTCCTCGTATAGAACGCTTGATTGTCACAATCCTGATTGCAATAGGTTTGCAGCTCCAAACATAGGTTGCGAGCAAGAGATAGGTTCTGATACGGGGAGATGCACCTACATGACACGTTACGCG
>JAKUCV010005645.1:0-21779 GCA_028386065.3 Turnera subulata | reverse complement strand
GCTAGTCTTAATTTATTATTATAACCCATCCATAATAATAATCGACTAGGGACATTTAAGAATATATCAAATATATACTCTAGGGTTATAAATATGTGCAAGCGATTATCTCATAATCATATTTATTGGAATAACCTTAATGTATATACACGACTATATACGATCATCCATTGATTGGCTTTTGGGCATATTACTAACAGACCCGACTCCACAAATGGATTGTGGCTTGGGTTGAAGACCTGGGCTGCGCGGGAGCTGGGCCAAGTTGGCTCGGGCCTGCTGCTTGGTCTGGGCTTTGACCTGGGCTGACTCCTTTGATTGGGTTGGGCTGAATTTGGATGTGGGTTGCATAGTATGGCCTAGTCCAGAAATAAAAAAATAATAAAAAAATAAATAAAATATAATCTGGTTTTAATAATTATTTCCTGACACTAAATAATTTTTGGAAAAAAAATTATATACATGATTTAATTGGAAGTATTTTGGGAAAATATGAGATATGGAAAATAAATAATATTTATGCATACGAGAATAATTTGGGAAATATATGTATGTGTATTTATAAATTTGTATTTATTTTCAGAAAATAAGTCATATAATTATATTTTATGGAAATGATTTTCCTAAAATAATAATATTTAGTAATTAAATTTTGGCAAATATAACATTTTATGGAAATAACTTTGGGATAAATATATATAAGTTATAATTCCTAGGAAAATTACGATGTTTCTTATTTTGGAAAAGTATAATTAATTTATGAAAAATATTTTGAAAAGAGTTTTAATTAAAGTATGGTACCGAAATTATAATCGGATATACGTACGATATAATATTTTCGGTAAAAGATGATAATAAAGGGTATGAACCGAGGTAGGTTTATTTCGCAGTATTGGCATCATAGCATACCGATTATGTGCATTTATGTGAGTATGTTGTTTTGCTGTATAGGTTTGGATATCGGGCAGTTTCCCGAGGAGCCGGCTTGGTACCGGTCATTGTCTTCAGAGTTGAGTAATCGGCTAAGGTGAGGATGGATAACCCTTGATATGTGCCTGTAATACTTTGTGTGTTTTGTTGTTTGATTGGTCTGTAGAGATGGTCATTGTTGGTTATTTGACTGCTATAGTTATTGTTGTTGCTGTTGTTGGACTGTGTTATTAGTTCTGTGAATATTGTGTTGTAATTGATGTTGAACTGTTAGTTGTGAATAATTGGTGATATGAAATTGTTGATGGCTTAGTCTGTGGTTAAACCTGTGATAATGGAAGTTGAACAACTTGAGAAAATGAATATTGGAAATTGTGATGATATATATTATTTGATAATTGATGATACGGATTTGTTGATGTCGGTTCTGTGTGCGTTTCGTTGTTATTGTTTTGCTTGATTGAAATGTTGTGTTGACTGTTATTGGTTTATTGGATACTGTGTTGTGATTGACGTTGGTTCACGAGTAATTGATACTATGAAACTGTTGACGGATTAGTCTGTGGAATAACTTGAGTTAATAGGAAGTTGGATAATTATTTGATTGTTAAGGATATTGTGATTGTTGTCGGAGGACTGTGTCGTGATTGGATAATTGGAATAAATTATGAAATGGAAAATTGGGAAAAAGAAAATGGAAATTGGTAATTGATTTGAGATGATGATTTAATTGACACGTGGTAAGTAGAGGTACGACCGGATGGTTTGAGACTGTTTTGTGGTGGCCATGATCTGGGTTACTTGTGATGGGCATGTTGATGCCGGTTTGATTAGGATGTTGATCCCTGAGATTGTGATTGGGATGTCGATCCCTGAGATTATTATTGAGATGTTAATCCCTGAGACTGTGATTGGGATGTTGATCCCTGAGATTATTATTGGGATGTTGATCCCTGAGATTGTGATTGAGATGTTGATCCCTAAGATTATTATTGGGATGTTGATCCCTGAGATTGTTATTGGGATGTTGATCCCTGAGATTTGATATTGGGATGTTGATCCCGGGTTCTTTTTGATCTGGCACCATAAACAGGTTGATAGCTTGGTACGACCTTAGCTTATCCGTGACGGGGGCCAGAAAGATGAAATTGGAATAACAATAAAGTCTTTGGTATGCTTGGGACGAGTCTTTGAGTTTGGTCCGTCTTGTACGGTATTGTCTTGGTATGGTTGTGACTATTGTCTGTATTTCTTCTTTGAAGTATTATAGTTGCATATTGATTGTTTATCCTTCGTCGGTGAGCACTTCGGACTCACCCCTCACCTGCGGGCTTTCATCCCGTAGGATGAGTTATTTGTGGTACAGGTTTGGTGCATTCCAGACAGGCTGCGGCGTTACCCCTTGGACAGGACTTGGATCCATAATATGCATCTGTGTCGCATACAGTGTCTTGTGAGTTATTAAGTCTTCCGTTGTGCTTTATTTTTGCTATTGTTGGGCCATTGGGCCGGTTATGTTGTTATTGATGTTTACTATTTTGGGCTGTTGAGTCCGGGTTTTTGTTGTACACACTGTATGCTGGGCTTGGTTTGGTTGGGTCGTCACAGTTCCGGCATGTGTTTACTGTGTACGGTAAATACGGGTCGGGGCGTTTCACCGTGTATCACACAGGAGCCAATAGGTTTATTCAATATATTAATATTTATTTTCATGCATAGATTTGAAGAAGAAATTCAATAAATTATTGTTAAAAATGCAATAGAAATAATTTTTTAAAAAAAAATTAAGGAAATAGTAAAACCTACTTTGCAAGGTGAATGAATACAAAGAAATCAAAGGAAACCTGAATTAAACAACTGTTAGCCTAAACATAGGCTTAATAGGATTATTAATGCCTAATCATGTTTAGTGAATTATTATTTAGTGATTTTGATGACTAACAAACTTGGTTATATATGTTTGCATATATTTGTGTTGATTAACATGCAGCGTGGTTACTTACACAAACCACACAAAAACCACGGGCTTGGTTTCTGGAAGAAACCACACCTAGCTGTCAACATCATGTGGTCCTGCTGTAAGTGGATGGTGGTCCTCACAACATTAAAGACAGCTCCCAACCACCTCAACGGCTACTGACAGTGGTCCAGGACACATAAGAAGACCTGAACCACTTGTCTCTCACCTCTTAGCTCAATTGTCAAAAGTGGTCCACACTTGTGGTCCCGAATTGCCAAAAATGGAATGTTTTCAAGTAATTAAGCTACAAAGAGAGTAGACTTCCTGGAATGGACCCAACATCAACTTGTGGAGTATCTTGGCCAATCCATGGAGCTTTATTGGTGCAACTAGCCGTTAAAGAGAGAGCCCCTACCTACTCCTACTCACTCAAGCTCTATATAAGAAAGAGGGAAGCATCTTGCAGAGGTGCCCCAACATATGAGAGAGAGATTCTAAGTCTTGAAACTTGTGCTTGCACCTATGTTCTTCACCTTGACCTTACACTTGTGTTCAATCCTTTGAAAGGGGAGTTTTTAGGTAAGAGATGGGTTAGTCTTTGTTGGGCACTCAAGTTTAGGGTTAGACTTGAGGGAAGGTTAGAGTTTAGCCTGGGAAAAACTTGTAAAGGTTAGAGCTGAACCTGTGAAAAGCTTAGGTTAGAGCTGCTCCTGTAAAAGCTTGTAATGGTTAGGGTTGATCCCACAAAAATCTAAGTTAGTGAGAGTTTTGAAATCCTAAAGGAGGGTCCTTTAGGTAGTGGATGTACCTAGTGAAGGGGAACCACTCTAAAATCACTGTGTCATCATCTCTTGCCCTTGTTCTTTTTTGTTTATTAGCACAAACGTACAGACAGATCTGTGAGTGCGTGGATTGTGAAGAAACCATCTGGTTTATCAGAAACCAACGCAGAAACCAAGTACGCGATTAAGGAGAAAAGTTAATCCAACCCTAATCTCAGGCCAATCTAGGCCAACAATTGGTAACGGAGCCACGTTCTTAGTGCAATGGAGTAACATCCAGAGATAAAGATCATGGCCTTTAAGGGTAACTGTATCCACAAACCTCCTTATCTTTTTTGGCACTATGGTTTTATATATGGTTTCTTGCTGATGCTAAAAGGGGAGATGTATTGTGATGTATTGAATATATTGATATGCTACTACCATTAGATATTATGCTATTAATCCTTTGTGGATGATCTTTTGCTAATCTTGTCTATCCATATGCCCCTTATCCCTATTATTATTTTGTTGATGCCAAAAGGGGGAGAAATGATGTTATGTTGATGTTGAATCATATTATATGGATGACTCTTGCTGCACTTACTCAGTTGAAAATATTTGCAAGAAGATGTAATTTGCAGGAGGAGTTTTTGGCTAAGCAGACTAGCCAAAGGAGCTTAAAGCACAAAAATGTTTGGTATAAAGGGAGCAACAAAACAGGAGGAGTGTGCTTATAAGATGAAGCGCCCCGACCCGTATTTACCGTAACACAGTAAACACGTGCCGAAACTATTCATATTGATAGAACAAACAGTACAACGTGCAAATATTATACAACAGCAAACCATCAAATACAACTGTCACCCACACTCGGGGACCATTATTCAATCCAAACACAGTGCTTAATATCAGTAGCAGATAGTATCAGTAATATATATATCACAGGAATTCAGCAACACAGCATCATATATCACACAGCAGCGGAAGACTTATGCACATGCAGCAGAGGTATGGATCCGGAGTCAGGCGGAGAAGAAAGCAGCAGCCATCGAACAACGTACCTGAACTACGAAACAACTTAACCTACGGGATGAAACCCCGCAGGAGAGGGGCGAGTCCGAAGTGCTCACCGACGAAGGATAAACAGTGATATGCAAGCAACCGTAATACTTGAAAACAATCACAGACAAGCAATAACATATCTCAACAACTGAGCCAAGACCAAAAGAATGCTTAATTATTATTACCAATTTTATCTTCCGGGCCCCCGTCACTGGACAAGCTAGGGTCGTACCTGGTTATCAATTGATTCCGGATGCTAGGTCAAAGAACCATTCCACATCACAAAACCGGATATTTGGTATATCCAAACCACTGGGTATTCGGTATACCCCAACCTCAGGCGACGTCATGCCAACCGGATATTCGGCATATCCGAGCCACTGGGTATTTGGTATACCCTAACCACAGGCAACAAGCCAAAAGGATATTCGGCATATTCGAGCCACTGGGTATTCGGTATACCCCAACCATAGGCATGACGAGCCAACCAAACCAAGAACCGACCATAGCATCCCAAAATTAATTTTCAAACCATCGGGTCGTACCACTACTTTCCACATGACAATTATATCAACATCTCAAATCAATTCCAATTCCAATTTCATATTCCAATTTCTTTTTCTCAATTTCCACAGTCAATAGTTCAACATCAATCTCAGCATATTATCCACAGAATCAATATCACAGTCCAAAAGCAACAATAATATCCACAGCAGATATTCAGCCAACAATCAACAATTCAGTAGTTCAATCGAACAACAAAGCACACAAAGTATTACAGGCAACATAACAAGGGTTATCCATCCTCACCTTAGCTGATTACTCAATTATGGAATTGTCCAGCAAATTCCAAGTCCGGTTCCTCAGCAAATTGCTCGTTCTCAACTCCTATATCAATCAAGTAATATGCACACATAAGATGGTATGCAAATGCCATGCTAATACTGTATACCGGAAACTAAATATAAACTCGGCTCGGCTACTCTCCCGGATTAATTTTTCATTATTATCATCATTCACCATTTATTTCAAGGTGTCAAAATACCATACTCTACTCATACTTATACCCGGATATTATTCCGGTATTTTATTACCTTGATAATACCCTTTCCATAATTATTCTGTAAGTATGTACTTTCCAAAATACTATTTCTTTAAATTATTATTTTCTTTCCATATGTTGTATACCATATAATGTTTTTTTTCCAAAATTAACTTTCCTCTTCATTATATTTTTTTCCAGATTTCATATTTCTTTTTTTTAAAAAACGGGTTGGGCCAACAGTACCAGCCCAGAACTCAAGCCCAGCAGACCAAGCAGGAGCCCAGCAAGCCCAGGCGCAGCAGCCCAAGGCCAGGCCCGCGCCCAGCAGCCCAAGCCCACGCGAGGTCAGCCCAGGCCCGCGCTTCACAGGACCCAAACCATTCGGCCCACACCCATCTGACCCAAAACTCAACCCGCGGGTCGACCCGACCCATGGAAGTCCATCTGGGTCGGCGCCTTACAGCGGATCTGCAGCTCACCTGCAGCGACGGGATGGCGCAAGGGGCGGCACCGGGGCGAGGCGGACGGCGACGCGGCAGCAGAGGCGGGGAGTGCGGCGGCGTCGCTGTGGCCGGCGGTGTAGAGGTGGGGCGTGGCGCGCGACACGTGAGGAAGGAAGGGAAAGGAGGAGCGGGGGTCGCGGTGGCCGGCGAGGAAAAGAGGAAGGAGAGGGAGAAGGAGGAGTTGGTGGCGAGATGGTCTCGGTGGTGATGGCGGTTCAGGGGGGGTGGTCGGCCGGTGTGTATTCTCGGGGAGGAGGAAGAAAAGAAGAGGGGAGGAGAAGATGGGGTGGTGACGTGGCGTCACCTGGTTGGTGGTGTGTGTTTAATGTTTTTTTTTCTTCTTTTTTTTTTGCAGGTTTCTTCGGTGAGTTGCAGGGGAAGGCAGAAGCTAAGCAATGAAAGCTGAAGATGAAAGGTATGACGTTGTGCAGGTGAGGGCAGAAGAAAAATAATTTAAAGGCAGCAAAATCACTGGTAAGTCACAAGTGTAATAGGTAGTTCACAGGCTGAATAGGGATTGGCGGCTGAATAATTGAACTTCAATTATGCTGTTACTATGCTGCATGTGAAGTGTGACCCACCTGGACCAGAAAATATCCGGTATACCCTCTCATCTTATTTCTGGTCCGATACTTCGAGGATAAACCCGGCTTTTTCCGAAGATTCCCGGACCCGGAAAATTTCCAACTTTGGTCCGTAAAATCCGCAGAAAAATCCCGAACGTGGGACTATGCTCGGTTTCGGAATCCAATGCTCGATTTACCATAATTTATTTACCCAAGATTAAAAATCAATGGTAAATTACTGTAAATTAACTTAAATAGTACAAGTAAAAATGAAATTTTTACCGGGGCTATTACATAAGAAGTGCTATCTTAACTGACCTTGGTTTTTGTAGAAATCAACACAATGTTTGTCATCATCAAAAAGGAGGAGATTGTTAGCCTAAACATGGGCTTAATAGGATTATTAATGCCTAATCATGTTTAGTGAATTATTATTCATTGATTTTGATGACTAACAAACTTGGTTAGATATGTTTGCATATATTTGTGTTGATTAACATGTAGCGTGGTTTCTTACACAAACCATACAAAAACCACGGGCTTGGTTTCTGGAAGAAAACACACCTAGCTGTCAACATCATGTGTTCCTGTTGCAAGTGGATGGTGGTCCTCACAACATTAAAGACAGCTCCCAACCACCTCAACGGCTAATGACAGTGGTCCAGGACAGGGAAGAAGACCTGAACCACTTGTCTCTCACCTCTTAGTTCAATTGTCAAAAGTGGTCCACACTTGTGGTCCCGAATTGCCAAAAATAGAATGCTTTCAAGTAATTAAGCTACAAAGAGAGTAGACTTCCTGGAATGGACCCAACATCAACTTGTGGAGTATCTTGATCAATCCATGGAGCTTTATTGGTGCAACTAGCCGTTAGAGAGAGAGCCCCTACCTACTCCTACTCACTCAAGCTCTATATAAGGAAGAGGAAAGCATCTTGCAGAGGTGCCCCAACATATGAGAGAGAGATTCTAAGTCTTGAAACTTGTGCTCGCACGTATGTTCTTCACCTTGAGCTTACACTTGTGTTCAATCCTTTGAAAGGGGAGTTTTTAGGTAAGAGATGGGTTAGTCTTTGTTGGGCACTCAAGTCTAGGGTTAGACTTGAAGGAAGGTTAGAGTTTAGCCTGGGAAAAACTTGTAAAGGTTAGAGCTGAGCCTGTGAAAAGCTTAGGTTAGAGCTGCTCCTGTAAAAGCTTGTGACGGTTAAGGTTGATCCCAAAAAAATCTAAGTTAGTGAGAGTTTTGAAATCCTAAAGGAGGGTCCTTTAGGTAGTGGATGTACCTGGTGAAGGGGAACCACTCTAAAATCACTGTGTCATCTTCTCTTGCCCTTGTTCTTTTTGTTTATTAGCACGAACGTACAGACAGATCTGTGAGTGCGTGGTTTATGAAGAAACTATCTGGTTTATCAGAAACCAACGCAGAAACCAAGTACGCGATTAAGGAGAAAAGTTAATCCAACCCTAATCTCAGGCCAATCTGGGCCAACAACAACAACTATATCTAAATAAGAGAGATTGAATAACTTTCATGTACAAACAAAAAATAATTAATTAGTTAAACAAAAAACATAGTAAAAGAATGATTGTGGAAATGCAGGTAGCACTCACTTGTGCAAGTGGTGTGAAAACATACAAATCAAACATAGATTTAAAGAGACTAAAATTGGAGCAAACCTGCCATTCCCTGAAGCTTTACACGTGTCGCAATTTTATTGTAGCCACGTGGAAAAAAAATTATGGGACCCACTTTTTACCAGATTTTTTATTTTTGAAATTAAGAATTATTTTTTGATTTTTAATTCATATACCAGGCTGGTTGGACCGTTTTTGTTCTGGTTCGCCCAATTTGATGCGAGTTAAACGGAATGGATTGCGGTTCACTTTTGGTATTAACATAGTCAATGTGAAAGAAAAAAAAAGAAAACATAAAAAAACAAACAGGAAAATAAAGAGCATTCAATTTAAAACACATAAAAGAATGTTTTAACCTAACCATCGTGTCTTCCACCCAAAGTTTTGAAAACCGGACCGGCCATTGAACCGGCGAAGGGGATGTTCAAGGAAAACCGAGGTTCAACCGGAGTTCAACCGTTTTATTAAAATATATTAATTTTTTAAGAAAACGGTCAAAATATATTCATTATAATAATTTTATGGTCAAAATTGAAGTCATTCTCAATATATACTAAAACTTATGTAAAGAAAACACTAATTTGTAATAGTTTAGTTGGTTAATTACTTTAAATATTGTTAGGAGGTCAAGGGTTCAAGTCTTACTCTCACCATTTTTAAAACTTTTAAATGAAAAAAAGAGGTTCAACCGGTAAAAAAACCGGTAAAAACCGGCCGATTCGTTAAAAACCGTAAAAATCGTCGGTTCAAAACGGTTGTGTAACAGGGGGGTTTTTTCCAATGAACCGGACCGGGGCTTTGCTGAAAAGGCAGTTGAACCGGGTTAACAGGACGAACTGGTCCGGTTTTGATAACCTTGCTTCCACCACACCGCCGCTTCTTCCCCAACACTTTCTCCTCTCTCCATCTTCATCTTCTCCTCCTACATCTTCTGCCCATTTTTTTCTTAATATTCAGAACCAAAAAAAATAAAAGAGTTAGAAATCTGAGTTTGGGAGGCTTCGGATAGTGCCCACATGCACTTCTCAGCCCACCCGAACATCATGGCCTCCAAGATCCATCGCAGCCATGGTTGCAGGTGGTAGAGGCGAGATTAGGGGTGAAAGGGTCGGGAATGCCTTGCTTCTACATCGATGAAGCACCCCGTCTGCAGATCTCCCACCGCCGACTCTGTTATCACCGCCCTCCATGTGTACGACTCTATTGCAGCAAGATTAATGTCAAATATTAATCTACAGGATCCAAAACTTATGCAAATTACTGGTTGTTTTCTTACTTTTTTGTCCATCTTGTATCAAAATTAAATTTGTTATTAGTGTTTTTTTTTCAGAAATAAATAGCTAATTTAAAGATTCATTTTTTTTTTATGCTTATCTTGTGTTTATCTCTTGGTGAAAGAGATATCGATAAATATATAGTGGCTTGAATATGCACTTGCTTGCTCACTTGAGCTTCTGGGTTTGTGATGGAAAAAAAATTCGTCGTATTGAAGCTATGCATTAGTTGGATTTGTGAATACCCTTTTGAATTATCTAGAATTACAAGGGATGAGAACAAATAATTCACAGAAAATTGATTGGTTTTTGGCACCAGCAACAATAATTGTTGCATATTGGTATCTCTTCAATTTGGCTGAACCCGATTAAAAGAGAGAGGAGGGAAAGAAATATAGGGAACACGGTTCAAGGGGAAAAACAAAAAGAGGAGATATTGTTTTTTGGAGTTAACCCAAATCGGAATGGATGAATCGGGACAAAAATGAGGCCAAGCAGCTCGGTATATGAATTAAAAATTCAAAAAATAATTTCCTTAATTTCAAAAATAAAAAAATCTGGTAAAAATGTAGGTCCCACAATTTTTTTCTGCTCCAATAAAATCGCGACACGTGTCAAGTGAACCATGGCAGGTGGCCACATCATCGCCCGGGCTGCCCGAGGTATATAAAAGAGACAAAAATTAAAACTCGGGGTACATAAAAAGGACACAAAAACTCCTAGGTATACAAACAGGACAAATACGAAACTCGAGGTACCAAAAAGGTGCTTTACCCGAGCAATGAGAGAAGCGGCAAAGGAGAGCATAACAGAGAGGCTCTCCTCCATAAACGACCTCTACTTCCCACGCACCTCCCTCTCCTCCGCCGCAACTCCTCCACAGCGTAAATCCCTCCTCCTCGACCTCCTCTCCCGCGACGCCACCATTTTCCTCGGTAAAAGAACAATTCTTTCCCTCAATTAAAACCCTAGAATTTGTTTTCTCTAATTACAGCTTTTCATCTAATTAAGTGTGTATTATTTTCTTAATCTATAGCGATACGGGGCGCAGTTGACCTCCGGTGAGCTACTCGAATTCGACATCCTCGCGGCGACTACGAGGTGAACTGGCACCTCAAGAACCTGAGGAGCAAGCTGAGCTCGACGAAGGCGGAGCTCCGGTCGAGGTCGGTGACGGTGAAGAACGGAGGCTGGCGTACCTGGACAAGCTGATCCGGGACGACAAGTATTTCTCCGAGGAGGAGATGAGGGATCGGGAGCCGTACCTGCACTACGAGTTCGTGGGGAAGTTCCAGGACCAGAGTGCGAGGAGGATGGCGCGGCCTGGCGAGCGGTGGTCGGAGACGTTGTTGCGACGGGCAGAGGAGGCATTGTTGGTTTTGAAGATAAGGGAGGAGCAGAGGAGGTTGGGGGTGGATGAGAGGGAGTGGGTCGGGAATGAAGGGAATGTACAGCAAGAAGAGGAGGAGGAGGAGGAGGAAGAGGAGGAAGAAGAGGAAGAAGAGAATGAAGTAGAGAAGGATACCAGGAATGTGCGTTTTGGAGAGGTAATTTTGATGGGTTTTCCTTCCTTTTTTTTCTCCATTTTTAGAGTACTTTTGAACTTGCTTTCTTTTTGATCTTACTGCCCCTGTTGTATGTTAAAATTGTCTTATTGGAAGAGAAGATCTCTTAAGAGTTTTCATGATCATTATGTTAATCATATTATCTATCCATGAATGTTAAGTAAGTTAGCTATGGGTACAAAGACCACTATCAATGTATATGTTGGTTTGTTTTCTTATTGAAAAATTCATAGGAAATTTGAAGATTTTAGATTTCGGTTGATGGAAGAGGATTCTTTCTTGATTAGAAATTGTGAGAGGAAGGTTCTGTTAAGATTGATGGTGATTCTGTTTAGGAACCTGTAACTTACCTTTGAGTTATGTAGATCAGGATGGATCATTAGGTTTGTTTTCTTATTGAAAGATATAAGATTTTGATAAATGAAAGAGAATTCTATCTTGATTACTAATTGTGAGGGGTTGCTTCTATTAAGATCAATGGGGATTATGTTTAGAATATTGTATCTATGATCTCTGATATCTGGGAAGCTATTACCTGCTGTGATTTGTTTGTATATTCCAAATGGTTTGCTTGTTTGAACTTCTCTTGCACTGTAACTTTGTTGTACACCTCTGCTTATTTCATTAATTCTTCTAGATGAAAAGCAAATACCTATATACTAAAGTTTCTGTCTTTTGATCATCTTCAGTTGTCAATTGAGAGCAGGCCTGTTCAATCTAGCAACGAACAACAAACTATGGAAGCAACTATGTCAGCAGAAGATATGGGAGATATGATGGACCAGTTCACCTACATCATGCATCAGAAGTTTCTTTCCGGTGAAGATCATCAGCATTTTGATTACTCGAAAATAGACGAGGATGTAAGTTTGGATGATCACTGGCTAAGGGAAGCAAACCGTGATGCCGAGGACAAGTATTTTGCTGAAGATGATTATGATGAGGAGATGCAATAATAAACTTGTAGCTGTAATTTTTTGTGCCATACAATTTTTGTTTTAAAGGATATGGTTTCGTACATATGCGTCATGTATTTCGTTCAGCTGCTGAGTCAAAAATAAATTTAAATTCAGGGGTCAAAATGTAATTGACTCGTATATAATGTTTGTTTCATGCCTTCGTTTGTCAATAGTTGTTCTCCTTTAATTTTCTATTTTCTTTGTGTTCTTACAAGTGTCAATCTCCCAATTTCAACAGCTTTCTTTTTTTTTTTTAGGTTGAAAGATTATGCTGCGCAGGCTATCATTAGCAACACATATACATCAGTAAAATCTAGGGAAGGAGTTCCCCTGTACATCCATATGTAGATGTATCAAAAGAGAGTCAGGAGGGTTGTGTAAGATGGTGACCTCCGTGTTAAAAGAAAAAGCTAAAGCTGCTAGAGCATCAGTACAGTGATTTGCTTCCTTATGCGTGTGCTGCAAAATAACTTCCCAATCTTGCTGAATTAATGTCTTAGTAATCAGGGCTAAGGCTGGCATGTATCCTTGGCTTTCCTCCTCTGCATTGATCATGTCCACAATGACCTGCGAATCTACTTCAGCCACCACCTTTTTGAATCCCAAGTCCCAAGCCAATTCCAGGGAGGTTTTAAGCCCCCAAAGTTCTGCATGAACAACAGAGCAGATGCCCACATTATTAACAAATCCTCGAATCAATTCCCCATTTACTCCTCTTATAATCCCCCCTGCAGCAGCATGTTTAGTTATAGGGTCCACAGCTCCGTCAGAGTTGATTTTGACCATGTTCGCTGGTGGGGGCTTCAAACATACAAGTTTGGCACCTGTGTGTTCCTCCAAAAATGGTTTAAGCGGGTCTTGACTTTCTACCCAGAGTATTTCCTTTGCCTTGCACAAAACAATTCGCCCTGGGTTGTGGATTAGCTTTGGTTGTTCAGAGAAGATAAACTCGTTGCGCCAAAGCCACAACGAGTTACAAGCAATCACAATGACTGTCGACCAGTCCAGTCCATCCTCTGTGCTCAGCCCCGTTTGTAAGTTCATCATCACCCAAGTATGGATGTTATTGTAGTGAAAATCCGTGATGCGAATAGAGCCTTGGAGAGAAATCCATAGGCTGACCACTAATGGACAGTCCCTCATGATGTGAAGTAGGGACTCTTGTTGTTGCCTGCATCGAGGGCAACTTGTATCATCTGTCATCCCTCGTTTTGCTCGATTAAGATTCGAGAGCAGTTTATCCTGATAAAACAGCCAAATAAAGCTCTTATACCGGCTTGGGCCTCTCCATTTCCATATCAAGTCCCATGCTTTTTCAGTGATTGGCCATGAATCTTCTTCAAGACTCTCATATGCTGACTTGGTTGTAAATCTTCCATTCATCGAGGAGGACCAACAAACTTGATCTGTCCCTTTGTTATAGTCAGGAGGGCAAATTGCTTCAATTTCTTGTATAGCTACCTCAGGCAGTAAATGTGCAAATCGGCTCCAGTTCCAGGTTCCATTGGGCCTACAGAACTAACTCACTGTGTCCTCCAATTTGTCAACTGGGATTGGAGTGAGACTCAACCACCGCAGAGGCCCGCTTGGAGACCATTTATCCAACCAGAATCGGGTAGTGTGTCCGTTTCCTAGTCGCCATACAAACTGGTTATGGGCAGCTCCCCACACGTCACAAATGGCTTTCCATGTATGGGAGCCCTGTTTTTTATCCAAGGAGTCAGGGATGAAAGGTAAATCCTGCATGTACTTAGCTCTAATAACATTGACCCATAGAGCATCTGGTCGGGTAATGAGAGACCATGCAAGCTTCACAATAAGTGCATGGTTACATGACCTTAACCTTCGCAGGTTTAATCCTCCACAATTTTTTGGAAGAGTGAGAGACTCCCACTTCACAAGGTGCGTCTTCCGGCTCTCTTTGGTGGAACCCCAAATGAAATTTCTGCAAAGTTGTTCGATCCTATCACATATGGATGCAGGGATTTTCATCGTTTGCATCGTGTAAATTGGCAACGCTGCAAGAACTACATGTGTAAGAGTAATTCTGCCCGCGAAAGATAAGTGCTTCGCTTGCCATCCATTGAGGCGGTTCTGCACTGCCTGCACCAAGTGTTGCACTGTTTGCCCCGAGACGCGATCATGCAAGACCGGGACTCCCAAGTATTTCCCCAAATCTGAAGTTAATTGGAACCCAAGGCCATGGCTTAAACTCCAGGCCAGATTCTCAGGAACATTCTACGAGCAACAGATGCGGGTTTTAGAATGGCTTACTTTCTGACCTGAGAAGAAACAAAAAGTATTCAGGCAAGAAGATATAGCCTCAATCTGATCCAGATTAGCTTCTGCAAAAAGAACGAGGTCGTCCACAAAAAAATATATGGGAAAGTTCAGGTCCCCCTCTGATTAATTGAATTGGTCTCCATCTTCCCTCCCTGACTGCGCATTCAATAATCTGACTAAGCTTTTCCATGCATAAAACAAACAAATAAGGAGAGATGGGGTCTCCCTGTCTTAAGCCCTTTGTCGGATGAAAAGCATCAGAAATTTCCCCATTCCAGTTCACCCTGATCCGGCTAGTGGTAAGACACGCCATCATGGCCTCGGTCATTGTATCTGGAAATCCTGCATCAATTAAAGTGTTTCTGATGAAGGCCCATCTGACCCTGTCGTAGGCCTTTTCAAGATCCACTTTTATCGCTAGAAATCCAACATTCCTTGATTTCCTCTTCATTGTATGAATCACCTCCTGGATGAGAATTATGTTATCTATAATTAGGCGGCCTGGTACAAAGCTAGCCTGCGTAGGGGAGATTAGATCACATAATACTCCTTTCATTCTGTTAGCCAAAATCTTGGAAACAACCTTGTAGGACACATTGCATAGGCCTATAGGCCGAAATTGAGCCATCAATTCAGAGGGGCTAACTTTGGGAATCAACATTAATATTGTGTCATTGACTCCCTCCGGCCAATCCAGAAATTGGAAAAATTGGTGTACAAGGGCACATAGGCTGCTGCCAACCACCTGCCACTGCTGTTGGAAGAAAAGGGCATGAAAGCCATCAGGTCCAGGTGCCTTGAGTGGTCCGATTTGGAAGAGGGTACTTCTGATTTCCTCGTTTGTGATGGGTGCACATAGCACTGAAAATTTTGACTGAGGTATTTGCGGGAACAAACCTCGTATTGGGATTTCAGCTCTGTTTGGATGTTCATCTGAAAAAAGCTTACGATAGAAGCTGATTGCTAATCTTTTCAGTTCTACAGGCTCAGTAATCCACTGTTCATTGTCGTCTCGAATGCCTGCACTTTGCTTTGTCTTCTCCTCACCTGGGTGGAAGAGTGAAAGTAGGTGGTATTTTGGTCCCCCCATTTTAGCCACTGGCAACGTGATCTCTGGTACCAATCTAGTTCTTCTTGTTCCAGGATCCGATCCAGCTCGCTCAGGAGTTCGACTTCAAGGGATGAGAGAAAGTTTGAGGGCTTCTTGTCTAAATAACTCTGGATGCCTTGTAGCCTTACTAATAAAATACGCTTCTTTTTATTCGTGCTTCCAAAAACTGACTGTTGCCAAGATTGAATTCGGTGCATAAAACCCTGTACAGTCTTCTCCCATTTAGTGTTTTCTCGCCAGTTCTGATGAAAAAAGTCATCAAAGTTACTCTGGGTGATCTAAGATGCCTGGAAGAGGAATCTGCGCTGGCATCTCCTGATCATCCCTGCACCCTCGTGTCTAATGAGAGGAGGCCTGTGGTCTGAGTGGAGGAACGGTAGGTGGAAAATCTCAGACTAATTTCACTTAGATAGGATACTTCGGGACCAATCTAATTCTTTATGAGATTTTTCATCTCAAGTCCTTTATTTACATCCAGCATTTGGAGACTTCTTCTGGAGTTCCAATAATAGTATACAAACGTTAGTAACAATAATAAGTGCAAATATATATAAGAATAATCATACTACTCAAGTTTGGTCTAAACCATATAAAGATCAATTCAGCTTAATATTGGTATATTGCCGGAAATTAGTTGCTTCAAGCAACTTGAATCCTACAGGGATTCTTATCATAATTTGTGGATCCATAAAAAATAGGCTGTAATTACATTCATTAGATGCATTTCTAATTCTTTTCATTATAATGCCAGACTTATCAAATAATTGCATCCACCACAGGGGAGTATATCTCCTCATAATTAAATACCAGGTCGTAGATCAAAACCTTGTGCGACATGCAACAAGTCGTGCTTTGTGCGACAAACCGTGCTGTATATTTCACTATCTCCCCCCTTTTTTTGCGCAAACACCTTTTATAATCGACCGGTTTATACCACTGTTGTAGGACTACAGGTCCGAAAAAAAAATCCTCGCTTCATGAGCGAGTCTAACACAACCTTAATTATGTCTCTCTATATTTTGGCCAATCATTCTGCGCCTACATTCATCAATGTAGGTTCATGATCCTCAGTTTTATAATGTTTAGCGCTACATAAATATTCCGTCGACGGTTATTTCACGTCGGTTCCGTCTTGTTTCTGACACTGTAATTGAGATCTCATCATTTTCAATTATTTCAGGTACCTGAGTTACTTCTGGAACTTTATCAATTGTGTCAGAAAAACCAACCTCTTCTGGAGGACTTTTAATTTGAACCTCTACTGGAGGTCTTATTTTCTTACTGGGGCCATATGATATCTTTGCTCCTTTTTCTTTATCGAGAACCTTTCTTTGGAACTGAGCATATTCTACACTTCTGGCGTATTTTGGATCCATTTGCATATTTTAATTGTTCTTCAGGAACATTAAATCAAGCAGGAGCATTTAAAGCTGGTACGGTCACACTTTTAAAAATATGTCTGGCAATTGACTTAATATTTTGCAAATGAATCATCTTCTGAACTTCAGGTTCATAAGAATTCGTTTGAGGATCAAAACTAAGCATTGAATAACATTTCAATTATATCTTGATCCAGCTGCTTATTTTCTCCCCCTGATGTTGGATAAACACATTCATTAAATTTAACAATAAGCAAACCTTGCTATAAATAAATCTCCAATCTTTTAGTAAATAGTTTCAATTACGTTGTAATTGATGGAGATTCATACCCAACATCTATTCCCAATCTTCAAGGACCGACTTTACTATGCTGTGGTAGAGCATTTGGTACATAATCAACGATCCAAAGATGGGAGATATTTTGTGACCAAGAACCAATTAAATGGGGAGATTTTATGATAGCTTGTTGGCTTGATGCACACAAGTAATGCTGCGAGTAAAATACCATTTTCTCAAATAGTTATATTTCATCAATGGTCCTGCAATCGATTGTCAATATTTCCCCAGATCTGTTTGGGTTTATTTCCAATGATATACATTATTCATTAAAGAAACATACCAGCATTATCTAGACATATAGTCTAATAACATAAGTAGGGATATGTACCCGCAAGTGACTTAATCATTAAAATAAGTGCGCACAATGCCAACTTGCGTCACACAATGGACCATCTAGTCGATGCATCGTAAAAATTACCTAGATGGTCAACACAACGGATTTATCACTCCGCGTTCATATCCCAGAATTAATCCCAAACTTGCTGGTCTAGGCCATTCTCATCTTAGGAAGGCCGTATTATTAATTTCGCAGCAAACAAACACATGGAAATTCATTGATTATAAAAACTTCTGGTTTTTTAATGAATGACCAAATAAATTTTGTGCATCATTATTGACCCGGGATGGCCCAACCGGTCATGCCAATCAATATGTCCATGTATCAACTTCAAGTTGGTGCCAGCTTCAGGCTGTTATATATATATGCCAGCTTCAGGCCGGATATGATGGCTTAGGAAGATTTCCAGCTTCTGGCTGGTGCATTACTAGCTATAAATTACATATTTATCAGCCAACTTCTAGCTGGTCTCAGCTTCGGACTGTGCAAACTGTGTATTTAAACACTTAAAATTGCTAGCTTCAGGCTAGTGCATTCCAGCTTCTGGTTGGGTATGATAAGTTCAATAACTTAAATTGCTAGCTTCAGGCTAGGGTCCGCTTCGGGCTATAATGTACCAGCTTCAAGCTGTTGTGTGCAAGCTTCAGGCTGCTAAGTGCCAGCTTCAAGCTGGATACGATAACTTTTATTGACTCAAATATTTATGTAGTACAATGTAAAGAATAACATAAGTAAACTTTCCCCCACTTGTTAGTTTCCTACAGGCATTTTAACATGGTGGTATTCAATATCTCTTTACTGTCTCAACATAATTTTATTAATTATTATAAATATAAAAGTTTGTACTCTTCAAGAGTATAATGATATTTATGCTCTTCTAGAGTATAATAAAATTCAAGCTCTTCCAGAGCATAAATATTTTACCTTTCCGGAGTATATTAAATCTCATGCTCCTCTGGAGCGTAAATATGTGCTATTCTAGATCTTAATATAACTTGTGCTCTTCTGGAGCTTAGATATATACTTTTCTAAAATATAGTGAAAGTTATGCTCTTCTGGAGCTTAAATATATACTCTTCTAGAGTATAGTAAACTTGTGCTCTTCTAGAGCATATTAATTTTCTTGAGATTGTACTATCATTGTTACTTATGAATAATTTCCGTTTATTAAATACGGAATATGTCATTGCATTGTCTTCAGGACAAATGCCCGAGTCAACGATAGTTTCATGTTCACACTAAAAATTTAGCAGTAATAACATGCATGAAATAAACATAATATAATAAATATAACAATTAATAATAAAGCTGAATATAAAATAAAATCATTCAAGCTTATACCTTCAGGGTAAGCAACGGTTTCATCAATATTAGATTTGCCCTTCAGGGACATTTGATAACCATTTACTCGATGCCTTGTTATAAGGCCTGTTTGTGTCCAATCGAATGTTCATAACCATAATCAAAATTATTACATACAATCACATTCACTTCAGGGAATGGAGCAGAGCCAATTCGACGGTATCCATGATTATCGCTTTTATTACTGCAAGTGGGGGTTTTTGTACTTTTCAAGAGTATTTGCTCTTCCAGAGCGTAAATATATGATCTTCTGGATCATAGTAAAGCATACGTTCTTCAGGAACGTATTCAATGCTCTTCAGGAGCGTGTTGATCTATTTCTCATTTCGAGATTGTACTATCACATATGTTACGTGAAATAGTTGACATCCACACATCCACACATATAATTCTCCCCCTTGGATGTCAACTTGCATTGTCTTCACGACTAATGCCTAAGCCATTATTCTAGAAACAATTATAAAATGATATAAAGGAAATAAAATTAAATAAAATTAAACATAAAACTAAACATGAAAGAATAAAACTGAACATAAAATAAAATTTTTCAATTTATTAGATTGCACCTTCAGGGTAAGCAAGAACAACATCCATCTCCGTGATGGTCATACAATATCCATCTTCTTGATGGTTATATTTTTTTTAAATTTTTTTTTTCAAAGATCTGCGGGATCTTTTGGCAGTAAGACTTCGAGTCTCTACTTTATATTCGCGTTGATTGCGTTTTCCAGACTATTTGCAATTTAAATACATTCAATGCCCATAACAAATTTCTTCCGGAAATTTTAAGGGCCTCCAATATTTGTAACATAATGCCAAAAATTAAATAAATAAAAGACTTAATAAATATGGGCCTTTTATTAATTAGCCCAATAAAAAGATAAATAACAGAAAATTAAATACAATAGGCCTTTTAAGAGCCCAATCAAACGTAAATTAAAGGGAAAAAAATATAAGTTAAAACAGAAAAATGCCTACTCCATAAATTTTTCGGCAATATTAAATTTTCCCCCTCTTTTTTCTTTTTTTTCTCTTTTCTCTCCCCTCTTTTTTTTCTTTCTCTCCTTTTTTTTTTCGTCTCATTTTCTCTTCCCCTCTTTTTTCCTTTTTTTTTCTCTTTTCTCTTCCCTCTTTTTTTTCTTACCGTGTCTTTTTTTTTTTCTGTTTTTCAATTTTTTTAGCCAAATGGGCCATGAACAGTGTCGGCCCTAGCCCATCACTGTTCCCGGCCCAGGGCAAAACACAAATCCAATTGAACCAGGCCCGCGACCCGTCGGGTCTGTCCGACCCATCCGGGTCATCTTCTTCATCTGGCGGGTCGCCCGCGCGGGGGGGGGGGGGGGGGGGGGGGGGGGGGGGGGGGGGGGGGGGGGGGGGGGGGGGGGGGGGGGGGGGGGGGGCAGCGACAGACGAGAGGCGATGCAGGGACAGCGAGCACGGCGGCTTGGTGGAAGGAGGGCGAGGCGTCAAGTGCAGCAACGGTGGTCGACGCGAGCAGAAGGAAGGAGGCGGATCCGACTGTTCTCGTCGGGTCGTTGACTTCTGGAAGCGCGTCCGGCGGCCGAAGAGGATAGAGAAGGCGTCGGGTGGTTGGCGACGGCGCGAGGAGCGAGCCGGTGTGGGCGGCGCTGCGTCTGGCGGAGCTGCATGAGGAAGAAAACAGACCTGACGGGTCATGTCGGGTCCATGGGCTCAGCCGTTGGGTCATCAGCCGTGGACGGCGCGTCCGGCGGCGGAAAACGACGGGGGCGGCGGGGTTGAGCTCGCGACGGCACGGCGAAGCTGATGGTGGTGGTGGTGAGGCGAGAGGCGACGCCAATGGGGTCCTTGTGAACAGTACCCGAGGCGCATGGAGGCTGGTTTTTCCCTTTTTTCCTTTCTTTCTGCACCAGTTTTCTTTTCATTTTTTCAACGTATTTCCTGCACTGGGTAGAGTCGTTATCGTGCTGATAACATGTTATGAATATAAGTATTATACTGAGAAAAATTACTCTGGAACAAGAAGGGGAAGGGGAAGGAGAAGAAGAGAAGGTGAAGAGAAAGCCAGTAAACATCACTGGTTCCTCACCGTTTTATTCATTTCTCTATCTATAATAAATGGGGTGACATTTTTTTTATATGTGATGGGTTTCATGTGAGACATGGCTATGGTAGGTACAAACGTCATTCACAAATATTTCATAACAAATGGTTGTTTATTTCAATAGCTTTCTTATTGTCAACAAGAAAACGAAGAAACTAAGATAACAAAATTGTAGCCCATACGTGATTGTACGGGTTATACGCCTACAGCCGTTACTGAGAATTGGGCTAGGATTTTATTGATGAGCCCATACCGAAACTTTCTGGATTAAACCGTACATATCATTCTTTATCTTGTTTTTATTTAAAAATATTTTATGTTTTAACATTTTTTAAACTAAAAATAGAAAGAGTTGTGTAGTAGTGGAAAATCGTAGACTTACAATAATTTAGATGTGAGTTACAGTCAAATTAATATTGGGTTAGTCACATTACACATCACTGCCAAGGCTATCCAAATGCACATAAATGATAAATGAACCGCTATTAATTAGTAAAGGTGTATAATTAAACAAGAAAAAGTTAAGAGTACACGATAACACGATAAGTCATTATAAAAGGAAATAAAGTTTCATGGGATTAACCGATGAAAAATTAATATGCCATTGATTGAGTAATGCAAA